>JBDJHY010952393.1:0-24724 GCA_039654485.1 Withania somnifera
ATTTTGGAGTTTCTATTACCACTGATATAGGTCGTAGTTCTAATGGTTTTGATTTTTTAACTGTTACTGTATATTGGGTTGATCATAATTGAAATTTACAAAAAAAAATTATAGCTCGCAAAATTTGTGAACAGAAAAAAATGGGTGCTTATATTGCTTGTACTGTTGGCGAAGTTATAGATTTTTATGGACTTTCTGATAAAGTATTTAGTATTACTTTTAGATAATGTTTCTGCTACTTTAAATGCATAAACATGTCAAAGGCTAAAATTTTTTTATTTTACCGAGATGTTTTTCATGTTAGATGTGTTGCCCATATCTTAAAATTTGACTATCATTGGTGGTGTGACATTATATAAAAATAGTTGTGAAAATCTTGATAATGCTTGTTTCTGAATTTTTCATGTGCATAAAAGTAATAGAATTAATTATTTTAAGAAAATTTGTGAGCTTGTAGGACTTTCCTTTAGAAAAGTTTCAAAACATGCTAAAACAAAATGAAATTCCTTTTATGAAATGTTTGAGGTTGCATATAAATTTAGAAATCTATTATGGTTTTTAACGGATATACTTCTAATCCCAAATTTAAAATTACTATTAATGATTAGAATAATGTTAATGAACTTATAACATTTTTGAAATCTTTTTATGAAGCCACAATGTTTTGTCTAGTTTGTATTATACTACTATTACTGAAATTTTATTACATGTATTAAATATTACAAATCATTTTGCTGAATATAAAGATAAATCCTTATTTGAAAAGGCTATAAAAGTTATGATTTAAAAATTATTTTTTTTATACCACAAATGTATTTAACCGCTATTCTTTTTAACCCTGAGTATAAAAAAATTGGTGCAAAAATATTAGTTAAATATTTTTACGAAAATTTAGATATTCAACCATATGAACAACCAAATTTGAAAACTTGTCAAAATAGCATTAGAATACAAACAAGAAAAATGTATGATAAATATTGCACATTACAAAAAAATAATATTGACACTCCACAAAATAGTAAGCCTAAACAAGATTTTCATAGTAAAATGAAGTCTCAACTTGGTATTCATTCTTTTAATAAATATGACTTTGATGACTATTTAAAATAGATAGTTGATAATATTATAGACAGTGAAGGCATGCCACAACTTTTAAATTGGTAGAGAGTTCGAGAAAATCAATTTCCAAGACTCAGCAGGATGGTGAAGGACTTGCTAGACATCAGTAGTTTCGGAGTCAGCTTTCAGCACCGGGAGATTTCAAATTGGAGAACACCGATATTCATTAGCAGAAGACAGGTTGGAGATTTTAGTACTATTCAGAAATTGGTCAGGTTAACTATGAATTATTTGTAGATTCGATAATTGGTGACAACAGTGACGACGATATGGAACATGAAGATCATTTGCAAAATTTATCAAAACTATCCATTAATTACACTTGGTCTTTACAAGATTTAGATGAAAACTTTTCTAGACTGTGTATGTTATTTTATCATTTTTTGTTTATATTTTCTGAAAAAAAAATATTTATGTTATTTGATTCCATTTACACAATATCATTACATTGCGTAAATATTTATACAATAAATATACATGTTTATTATTCATATAATTGGTACATTACTTATATACTACGTAACTATATATATAATAATTAATATCAATATATCTTCAACACATAGGTATATATATTTATATACATGTTTATATATTATTTATACTATATTTATAAACATTTATATACTATATATTTAGCATGATACATTACATAATTTTTATACAATATTGATATATTACATATACATTTGATTATTTTTTGTAGTCAGTACATTTTTTGACTATATTTATAATAATAAAAATATCATTATTTTTTTTATAAACTGATAACTTTTTTGGTACATATTTAATTTTTTTTTTCACGTGGGCCTATTTCTTCTCTGTCCACCATTAAGTTTTATTTTCTAAATGTATATATAGTGGATTTATAAGTTTTTAAAGGCTTATTTGTTTGTCTCATTTAGGGAAAATCACTCATTATTTTAGGAAACAAAGATTACAGATCTTGAACAGATCACAGTTAGAAAAGAAATACTATTATCCAATAATTTCAGATTCTTATTAAATAAATAAATAAATAAAGATAGGAAAAAGAATTCATTTCGACTACTGAATTTGTGTCCATTAGTTCACGTGTCTTGAGTGGCATGCTTTTCCTTTTAGTATATTTTAATAATAATAATATATTTTTATTTTAAGAAATAATTTAAATTTCCGTTCTCATTCACGCTTAAATCTTAATGAGAAGATTTTGCCGTATAAATATCTGTGATACTCTATGCTAAAAATTTCCAAAAAAAGTCATGCTCAAATCTGAGATATTTAGAATCTTATGTAACATTACAAAAGATTATGGAAGGATAAGGAAGAGGATGGAAGAGGATGGAAGAGAATGAAAGTGTGTAGAGAATCCTAAAATGTGTGGAGCATTTTTGAGAACTAATCTCCACCCTGGGTTCAATTAATCTCTACCATTCATTGTGGAGATGAAGTAGTATAAATAGAGGTAGAAGCCTTCATTCCTAACCATCCAAAAAAAATCAAAAGAAGCCACTTCTAGAGTAAGAAATAGAGAGTCTTTTAAGAAAGAAGAGAGATAGTTTAAGAAGTCTATATCTTCAAGTTTGAGTGAGCCATCAGAATGTTAGTCAATTTTGTAAACATACTCTTGTAAGCCTACTATTCTTTCGTACAGTGGAAGAATCTCCATATTGGAGAATTATAAATTCTTATGCTCCCATTACTATAGGTAATTCTTAAATGTCTATTTTAACTTCACGAAGCGGAAAAGATCAAACTTTTCCCAACATTTACCTTGGTCAAATATTTGACAAATTCTTTAAGTTATTATTTTTGAATTACAAAAATCAAGAAAATTTCGTTAAGTCACAGAATCTACAACACCAAAGTTGCATCAAATACCATAAATAAATGTACAAATGCAAAAATTATATAATCAAATGCGAGTTTTCACAATTATATATATATATATATATATTCTTTTCACTATTCTCGTCAATCTAATGATCAAAATATATAAATATTCGGAGAAAGGACATATATATTCCCGAACTATTATTGTTTGGGTACATATATACCCCTGCCGTTAATTTTTTGGGTTGTATATACTCTTTACCCAAACAACGGGACATATGATTTAATATTGTGAGGATATTCATTTTTTGTTTATTTTATTCAAAATAAAATTAACCCTCCCAATTTAGACCCGAAATTAAACCCATCAATTCTTCAGTTGGATTTTCCACTAACACCGCAGCCCCTTTCACCATTAATTTTCTCCCTTTCTTCCATTAACAAAAAAAATCAAAACCACCACACTCCAGCCAATTCTTGGCCTGTAAACACTGCTCCACCTCCCTCTCAACTCACCTTCGTTCTGATCAATCGCTGGAAACCAAATTAATCACATTTAATACTACTAGTACTCCTTCCATTAACACCAATTAATTTCCACCAACCAACGATTTGTTTCTCAATTACCACCACTGAAAAAATTCCTCCACCGCCACCTTTGTTTCTCCGGTAAATCAGCATCGTCCTCCACATATCCGTGTTGTATCACCACACCGGCAGAACTAGGCCAACGACGTGCTTTGCACTCCTTCCACGAGTGAACAAAACCACCGGTAGAATTCATTCACCACGACGATTCTGACAAGCTCCGTCGAGATCCTTCTGTTCCGTGATCTAAAACGGAGGTTTAAGTAATAATAATAAACTAATGGGTTTAGTTTTGAATTTAAGTTAGATAGGTTAACTTTATCTCGTATAAAATAAATATAAAATAGGTAATGCACAAGATTAAGCCACGGGTCCCGCTATTTGAGTAAAGGATATATATAATCCAAAAGATTAACAACAGAGGTATATACATATCCAAACTATAACAAAGGATATATGTATAACATTTATGATAGAATGATAGTTTGGGGTATATATGTTCCTTTTTCGTTAAATATTTTAGAATAGTGACACTCTAAGGTTCATTTGGTTGGGAAAACATTTATCTCAAAATTAATTATTTTGAAATTAGTTAGTCCACACCCTCAATACGGGATAAGAATAACACTAATTTCGAGAAGATTAATTATCTATTATTTTATCTCAATCATATATGGAATAAATTTATTCTAAAATTAATCTCAAAATTAATAATTACTTATCTCCTGTACCAAATTATATTTTTAACAAATCAAAAAGACCAATGTTATTCAAAGATATGTTTAATTAACACATTAATTTAAATCTATATATCATCACACATGTGTTTTGTTATAGATTTTCTATCAAATTTTAAAATTTATCTTCAAATATTTGTGTCGGATAAGCTTTTAAAAAAGTTTCTTTAAAAAGTTCCAAAAACTGGTTCACACCAATTTTGAAAGAAATTTCACTTTTACTAACTTTAGATTGTTCTCAAGTAAAATATATGTTCAAATTTAACTTGAGATTTTAAAATTATAAATTTCAACTTCAAAATTTATGATGAAACGAAAATATAATTATTTGTTTTATTTATTTCAATTAACAACCAAGTCAAATGAGAAGGTGAATTTGGGAGGAGGTCACAGCCAGCTATCTCAGCTGTGACAGATATAATTTATCCAAAATTTAAAGTAGTTGTGATTAATGCCAATGTGTTTTGTCGAAAGCGTAATCACACACTTAATCAAAGGATTAATTACACAAGAAATGAAGGTATAATTAAAGAGTATTAGAGACATCAATTATGAAGTATAATAATTAAAGTAAAGAATAAAGTGTAATGCATGAAAGATAAAGGTTTATTTTTTATCTTGTCGTATTAGGTGAGTCATCTGTAATTTTCATATTAGATGAGTCATTTGTAAGTACCATGTGTATCATGTGTGGTGTGTAATAGAAGCCTTGGGAAGAGTATTAGAGAGATCAATTATGAAGTATAATAATTAAAGTAAAGAATAAAGTGTAATGTATGAAAGATAAAGATTTATTCTTATCTTGTCGTATTAGGTGAATCATCTATAATTGTCATATTAGACGAGTCAGTTGCAAGTACCATGTGTATCACGTGTGGTGTGTAGTAGAAGCCTTGGGCTATGCTTATCTATTAAGATAAGATATCCTAACTTCTGATTGGTCTAAGAGATTTCCGAATACCCCACTAGTTTAGTATAAATAGGGGATCCTTGTAATGGTTTGAGACAAACAATCTGAGACTATCTCTGTATAATAAACATCTTTCTTTATAATATCTTCTCTCTATTGTAACCCTCCTACGTGGTTGTACCTCTCTGAGTGAGTTGTAAATTTGGTATCAGAGTCAGATTAGCTTAAACCCCTACCCGAATTTCTCTAAATGAATCGATGGTGTTATGATGTCTTAATTATGGTTCTCAGAGATTATGCTCTGTGGTTGCCGGGGGATCCTCCACATCAGAAATCTAGTAACTAAAACCCTTGCTATGAAATTATTATTTTAATCGTGATTGTGGCCCTGGAAGCTGTTAAGGTGTTGCGGCATTGGTTATATGCTCAGATTATCACAAAAATTTCATAGATGGTTTTAACACTATGTGTGTTTTAAGACACCTTATTATCAAAGGGGATTCTTGAGGAAATAGGGAAAACCTTTAGTCCTGTGGGCTAGTTTAAATTTACTTACTCCTTCTTCCTCTTTTTCTTCAGCTCGACGTTCCTCTCCAAAACCCAAAAATGAGGATCTTCTTTATTCTGTTGATTATCATAGCGAAGATAGTAAAAGTTCTATCACTGAACTTCCTCTATTAAATCCCTATAGAACCTTCATGAAAAAGCACAACCCGGTCTCACGGGTTGTTAAACAAGTTTTCTCTCTCAACAAGGCTATAGAGACTAGAAAACTTGTGTTAGCATCACAGCTTTCTACTGAGGCAAAACAAATCATTCCTATAAAACTTAGTGACTCGTTGTAGGAACAATAGAAATTTAATGGTTATACTCATCTCCATTTCGGAGCAGTAAGGATGGCTTTAACTCTATATGGAAGGAAAGGTCTACCTGTAGTTGCAAGATTAGCACTTCTGTACTCGAGGTTCCAACAATATGCTCATGCTTGCATTGAACTATCCAGACAACACTTAATGTTGGGACAGTCTTTGTCACACTTTTCCCAAACTTCAACACGGGGCTTTATGATCCACACATCTACAACAATCAAAAAGTTCAGCTCCAGATTGTTGGAGCACCACAGGTAGCTGGAACCTATATTGCTACTCTTCACTACCAGATGGCATATAGAGTCCAAAACCATTCATTTGATCTCAGTCTTCCTCGAGATACAAATAAGGCTCTATTCCTTGAGATAGATGCTCAATCCAGCTCATCCTGCACCCATATCCCAAAGAAGATCCCTAAGGATGAACTCACCAAAATTCTCTCAGAATCATGGGTGACTCACTATGAAAAAATACAAAAGGATAATAAACCATTCTGCTCTCAAAGTTTGTCTTTTTTTCAGAAAAAAAGATGGAGCTATTGAAATCGTGTTTAAAGGAGATGGCTCTTTATCATCCTCCAACACGACTTCTATTTTCTCCTTAGAAATAAATATGATTGAGGAATCTCTACCCAATGTTTCAATTCATTCTTTAAATTCTAAAAGCAAGCTTGTCTATGAATACAATCAAGATGAACACATCTTTTGGGATGCATGTAATTGTAGAGCTTGTCTCGCAGATGAATGGAATGGCGAAGATTCCACAAGAAAAAGGAGAAGAAAAAGAAGAAATCAGCACAAAGTATTCTAGAGGAGCGCTACAAGGAGATCCAGGAGTTGGATTGCTTGGAGAACCATCAGGAAAATATAACTATTATGTCCTTTTCTCTAAAGGACCAGAGGAGTGTAACATGCTGTAACAAACTGATGATTTCCTCCATCTGAATTTGACCAAGATAGAACTTATCATGCCTGGAAAATCAAGAATCCAACAACAAAAAATACAAATAGATCCAGAAAGAAGCTGAGTGCAACAAAGGCTAATTTAAATTGGCAGTCATAAATGCAATAGCACAAAATAGGGTCTTAAAGCAAATCATGACCACACAACAAAATATGACAAAGAAGCTTGATGAATGGTTTTCTTCTGTTTCCAACATAGTAGGGAAACTCCAAGGGTGAATTGATGCTCTCCATCACAAACTGATACATATGGTCACTATTGGAGCAGTTAACTTTAGTTTCCCAATTTTAGCCTAAAAGGAAGCAGAGCTAAAAAATCTAAAAAATCTAAAAACTCAACCCCTTAATCACGTTCTTGAAGATGATAAATTTCCTCTTCCAAAACGGGAAGTACTCTTTCAAAAACTTCCTCAGGCAAAGATCTTCCAAAGTTCGATCTCAAATCTGGGTTTTGGCAACTTGGTATCCATCCAGCTATAAGGCCTAAGACAGGATTTTGCATACCAGAAAGGCACTATCATTGGACGGTTATCCCCTTTGGACTCAAACCAGCTCCATCCTTGTTCCAGAAGTCTATGTCAAATATTTTCCAACTTATCATTGAACATGTGCTGGTTTACATTGATGATATCCTCCTGTTCTCACCATACATAGACTCTCATTATAGTTTATTGTCAAAATTCCATGAATTCGTGAAGAACTATAGAATCATGCTTGTAGAAAAAAAATGACCATTAGAGAAACAGCTATTGACTTCTTGGGGATACACACCTCGAATGGTCAATACCAGCTCCAGCCACATATTGTAACACAACTTGACCATTTCTCGGATGCAAATTTGATGCTTAAGCAAATTCAGCAATTTTTAGGTATAGTGAATTACATGGAGGAATTCATTCATGATCTTGCCATATACAGAACTCCTCTCACCAATCTACTCAAGAAAAATGCTCTACCATGGAATCAAACATGCACTGATGCAGTCAAGAAACTAAATCTTTAACAAAGAGCTTTCCATATTTAAAAATTCTAGCTATATGTAGGAGAGTCCTACAGATTGATGCAAGTGATAAATTTTGGGGCGCGGTTCTTCTTGAAGAAAAAAATGGAAAAAGGTAAACTTGTTGCTATAAGAGTGGATTATTCAAAAGTGGAGAACTTCACTACCATTCCACCTACAAAGAAATCCTAGCAGTAAAAAGTGGAATTGAAAAATTCCAGTTTTACCTCATCGGTCAACACTTTCTCATATAAATGGATATGTCAGCGTTTCCAAAGATATTACAATTTAAACAAAAGATGCTGCCACAGGCTCACCTCCTAAGATGGGTAAATTGGTTCTCTCAATTGAAGTTTGAAGCAAGACACATCAAAGGAAAAGATAATTTCCTTCTAGATTTCCTATCAAGAGCGCAAAGAATCATTTCTCCAATCTTTCCAGTCATATACAGTGTCAAACCAGAAGATTTCCCACCCCACATCAAAGAAAATATCCTGAACCATCTTCTTAAGAAAAGGGTTTTGTCGTGTCTATTGGCTTTCTAGAAAATTCATATCAGATTCTTTGGCCTAACCGAGGGTCCTCTTCTTGGATTTCCATTAAACCCTATTCAACCTTTCTTATCCATTTTAAGGTGCAATAATGGTTTCATGTTTGAATTTCCAAAAGAAGCTTATTTTCTCCTTTGGTACTTTGTGGAAAGATGCTCATTTGGAATTATTTTTGACAAATGGAATCTTCTCCAATATTTAGCATGCATCTCTAAGGGAAAATACAAAAGAAAGCATAAAGTTCTTTTTAGATGGCTGTGCCTCTTTAGAAATTTAAAATTCTGGCAGGACAAGCTTCATCCAGATGGAAGTAGCTTTAATGGAGTCCGTGAAAAATGGTACATTCTACTCATATTCAAGTGTAAAAGAAGTTTCACATTCCAAGAGGAGAAAATTGTCAATAGAGAGTATTTCTGTACATTCTGGCATGACAAGAAAAACCCAAATAGCTTCCCCAGGCTTGATTATCATAAGCTCATATGTACTTTGAATACCATTGATAACAAGGAAATCCTCAATGAAGTCCCAACAACAAGCTGGCGCACAATACTTCCTCAGGATTATGCTATCCAAATAATTGATTTTCTGCAAAAGGCACCCAAGGTTCAAAAAACCATTCCCTGGTTTTGACTACACTGTTACTGATGACTTTGGTAGTGATTCTGATAATGGCAACATAGAGCCATCCCTTCATTCGGTGGGGGGAAAGAGTATTAGAGACATTTCGTGTAATAATTAAAGTAAAGAATACAGTGTGATGTACGAAAAGATAAAGATTTATTCTTGTCTTGTCGTATTAGGTGAGTCATCTGTAATTTAAAGTAGAATATGTATCATGTGTAGTGTGTAATGGAAGCTGTGGGTTATTCTTATCCATTAAGATAAGATATCTTAGCTTCTGATTTGTTTGTGATATTTCCAGATACCCCACTAGCTTAGTATAAATAGGGGATCCTTTTAATAGTTTAAGGCACACTATCTTAGATTATCTCTTAGATAACTCTCTTGTATAATAAACATCTTTCTTGATATCTTTTCATCTTCTCTCTAATATCCTCTCTTTATTATAACCCTCCTTCGTGGTTATACCTCTCTGATTAAGTTGTAAATTTGGTATTAGAACATGAGTTGTATTGAATTTAAAGAGTTAAACTCTATTGCACGACTTAGAATAAGAAAGAAGGAAGACTTTTTCTAAATGCTCTGTACCCTCTCTGTGATAAGTGTGGTGCGTTTTACACCCATAAGTAAGACTCAATTTAATGTGTTTCTTAGACATCCTATGAATCTTGAACTTAGGGCTCTGATACCTAGTTTTTCACAACCAAGTCGACATCATGGATGGGACACAGTGCTCAAAAGTCACAAATGACCCTAAGCTAACTATTTGTTCATGCATGCTCTATAAATCATGTAATAAATATTATGATAAAGCATAAAGAAGTCATATCATGAATAAATGAATAAGGTAAAATGAAAGTATCAACTGATAATACTGGACTCCAAATAGAGTACGCTAACTATTATGACTGTGTCAGAACACCTCTATCATAATCTCTGAGAAACTTCTGGTACAAATCCCCAACTAAATCTAAAACTATAACTGAAATGAATAAATTTCTAGTTTGAAGAAGAATCATGAAATTCATGTCCTCGAAAGACGAGGACTCACCAAAATCTATCTAGTAATCTGGAGTTATCCAACATCTGATAGCAAGTCACTAACCATGAATTCCAGACTCTATATTATGAAAGGATGTTATGCAAAACGCAGTCGTAAAGTGAGTAGCATAAAATCGTGTAGTATAATAATAAACTATAAATAAATGAGTTTGAAATTAAGAAACTGAAATCATATGAAATATCATAAATCTAGACTATCATGCTTAAAATGACACTTAAACTGTAAATTGCATGTAGTGAGCATAGTAAGGTAAAACGGTTCAAATAGGAACAATTTGGGAATAACTCTTATTCGATATATATCATGTAAGATCATGACATCTAATGTAATAACCCCATGTTGTGAGAGTTTCTCTATACTTTCCCAAGGTATAGAAATACATGTAACAAAAATTGATCAATTATAAAAAACCACTTGCAGGCTAGGTCATTTGAAGGAAAACCATTTGGGTAACTTGTGAAACCTATGTTGAAGACACAATTGAGGGATTTGGGTGTCCAAATTCGCATTTCTCTCGATTCTGGATAATCCTCCAAAATTGAACATGCATATGAATTTAGGTTCATAATAACTTGAAAACTTGTATTAGATTACTTGTTCTTGAATATTGTATCATGATCAATTTAATTCTTGATTCTAAATTTATTCTTTTTCATGTAGTTAATAATAACTAATACTTGAAGTATAGCACAAAACATGCAAAACTTGATTGTCTTTAAAGGCTTGGTCTCTATTTCTCATTTGGTTAGATTTTGGGTTACATTTGATGCATATATGTGTTGTTGACTGTTATTTACAAGGTCTAGTATGATATGTTGTGCACCTGCCAAGATCAGTTAGGATTGCCCCTTCAAGATGATTTGAATTTAAGTTAAGCATTGAAAGAGTTGTAAGGTTTAAATACCCGATCATCTCCTATCTAGTTGTAAGGTTTTGTCCCCTTATTTATAGCTAAGTGCAGGCTGGGTACAACATTCGTAAAGTTTATGAAACTAAAACTAGATCAGGGTAACATATACATAATCATAAAAGTTATAGTTTTCACGTAAATCATGCATGTGATACTGGAAATACAATGAGAAGCATAATTCATAAACATGAGGAAATAAAACCCTTATCCCTAATGCTTTAAAAATTATTCTCTAAATATAGTTTTGGGTGTGAAGATGAAAGGAATCCACCACTGAGTAGCCCTACATACCTGGCATAGGCTTATCCCTGGAGAAGATGACACAAGTTGACACTTGGTGGAGAAAACCCTAGCCTGAACTGGAGAGCCTGGACGATTCTATTCTTCTAACATGAGAGAATTGATGAAAAGTGAAAACTTTCTAAGTGTTAGAATATTTATATGGACCCTAGTAAAGTTTAAAATGACATAGGTTTGGGTATTTAATTTACTAAAAGTCCTTGAAAAATCATATTAAAAATTCTGGAACTGGAGATTTTCATAGACAGGTTTACAGTTCGTGGTCTCATTCCACGGACAGTGAAACCTGTCGTGGAATCTGAGGCCTAAGTATGGTTCTGTACTTTACTTTCAGGAAATGATTTATGGATCGTAGGATCTTTCCACAACTCATGGAATTGACTAACAATTTTGGGTTTTTTTTACTTTCATTCAGCGAGTGGAGTTACATACCGTGGTTCATTCAATGGCTCATACTATGCACTCTTAGTTTGGGGGACTGAAGCTGGTTTTCAGGACCTGGGTTCCACGATGTGCAGTACGATGCATAAAATGATTCCATGGACCATGAACTGACTCATGAAGCCAACAAACATAGGGAATGATTTCTACGATTTTTTCCAAGGCTCGTGTTCTTGTTCCACGAGTCGTGAACCGCTTTGTGATCTTGAACTAGGCCAAAATTTTGCATTTTTCTCCTAAGGATGAGCTAGAATTGAGTTCCTAAGTGTAAGATATGCATGGGGTATTACAGTATTAAAGTTTGTTTCGCACGATAATAAATCACATTTATTACCAACAAGAAAAGAAAGATTACAATCATTCAAAATTATTTTAGTTTTAATTGTTTGGAACCATCCTTTTGGTATCTTTATGAAACAATCCTTCTACTTCCACAATGTAGAATAATGTGTGTGTATGCTCTATCCTTCCAAGATTCACCATGAAATTATACTGGATATGTTGTTATTGTAGAATCTCATGACCCTGCCAATTCTTTTAGCTTCAACAACATTACCAAAATCTACAAACTGAATCAACATGTATATAAAAGAAACATATTGCACAGTATATTATTTATATGAACCTCAAGCAAAATATCTATTTACAACAATGGATAAGAACATAATACCATACTGGAAATTCATGATAATTTTACTCATTCTTTTCTTCTTTTGCTTGCTTCTCTACCAAGAGCTCTTAGCTAACATATTATGAAGTTTTTCTTGAAATAATGACTTCTCTTGAATCTGTTTTTCTAGTTTCCTTTCACTGCTTGAGTTGTGAGTCCAAATCCGAAGGGGAACAGAGGATCATAATGTGGATCGCCAACGTTCATTGGGAGCTGATCCACTCTCTTGAACCAATTGCGCGCGAGTTTTCCAGTGAACCCGTAGTCACCAAACAGAACATCAGCAACACCTTGTCCTTCCGTCCCTGGAAGCCAAGCAGCCACAAGTGCATCCATTTTTTCGACGAATGGTTCGATCACGACAGGACGGCCAGAGATGACAACTACAACACACTTCACTGTCCCGCAGACGTTATGTATGATGCTAGGACCAGGATCAAGTATTGTGAGATTTGAGCTATCGCCGTACATCTCAGCATATGTAGGTTCACCGACAACTACGATAGCATAGTCGAATTTGTTTGACTGCATAAAGTCAGTGGGCGGCTCCTGGTTGTATACTACTTGTGTTGAAGGATCAACAGTATGTTTGATAGCATTTAAGATGGTTGTTCCAGTTGTAAGATTATTGTGAGGAACACCTTGCCATGTTATTGTCCAGCCTCCACACTGGTAACCCAAATTGTCTGCATGAGCTCCAGCAATAAGTATCTTTGACACTTTCTTTGGAAGGGGAAGTAATGGTTGCTCAGGTTTCTTGCCATTCTTCAGAAGCACAAGTGATTTCCTTACTGCTTCCCTTGCTAATTCTCTATGTTCCTGCATAAATATGTTCAAGTATATTAACTCTGAGATGAGAATCGCAACGAATCGAAACATTTTTTTCTAATAGCACATCAGCATTTTTACCTGGCTACCCAAATGTTTTGCCAAACTAAGATCAGCCAATGGTTCCTCAAAGAGTCCCATGACAAACTTAACCCTTAGTATACGCTTCACAGCATCATCAATTCTGCTCATAGGAACAACGTTTTTTTTCACTAGGAAAGTCAGATTGCCAATAAAATCTGTATAGTTCTCTGGTACCATAATCTGTGTTTAGACAAAATAAACATAAATGGACGACTAAAATTGCATTTAACATATCAACCATCATCATTTTCATATATTCTCTGAAAAGAACTACTGAGAAATTCAAGATACTAACCATGTCAACTCCTGCCATAACACTTGCTTGTACTGAATATGTGTAATTAGCGTTAGGTGGGTTAGTGATCCGGTTAATACCCTCCCAATCTGAAATGACAAATCCCTGAAATATACAAGTCCATATAGATGGTTATATACTTGGATACATATGTCATCGACCTTAACCTATTCAATGTCAAACCAAATGTGCACCGACAATGTAAATTTTTTTACACTATAACTACAAGTACTACACTAATAGTGCAAAGTTTTGACTGTCAGTGCGTATACATATAAGCTTAAATACATGAGCTAATCATTCTTACCCTGAAGTTAAGTCTCTTCTTTAGGAAACCAGTGAGTAGATGTGTATTGGCATGCATTCTTTCACCATTTAAGCTCGAGTAAGATGCCATCACTGTTGCGACACCCTTTATCACTGAATCATAGTATGCAGGCATGTGGATGCTAAATAATTCTTTCGAGTTGATTACTGTGTTATTTTCATCAATTCCGTTCACAGTGCCACCATCTGCCACAAAGTGTTTAGCACAAGCTGCAACCTTTGTCTTTCCACCAATGAAGGGTGTTCCCTTGGAGACGTTAGCCGGCACATCCCCTTGTAAACCAGGAATGATCTCAGTCATGCTTCGCACAATATTAAGATCTTCACTGTAGCTTTCATAACAACGACCCCATCTCGGGTTTCTACATACTGCAATGCATGGAGAAAAAGCATATTGAATGCCGGTTGCTCTCACTTCAAGCGCAGTTGCAGCGCCAATGCGCTTCACAAGCTGAGGATCCCTGGTGACACCAAGCCCAACATTGTGAGGAAAGATTGTAGCTTTGTAGACATTGTTATGGCCATGAACTGCATCAATGCCATAAATCATAGGAATACCAAGGCGAGTTGAGAGAGCACCCTTTTGAAACTCATTTACCATATTCACCCAATCCTCAGCTGTGGCATTAGGTCTTGGTACGCTCCCTCCACCACTCAATAGACTCCCTGCCAAAAAATATTTGTAGTTGAAGACAAAAAGGTATCTTTACCCAAATAGCAGACTAGACCAAATTCACTGTTTCTTCTTTAACCGATATACATAAATTATATAATTTAGTCAAAGACTAACTTCCAAGTTCCAAATACAAGAAAATACTAATACTAGAAAAGTGCTTTACACGAAAACAGTTTCAACTGCATTTAGCAATATAATAGAATTTCCAACACCAATGGGCAAAAATTTCAAGAATGGCCAATTCATCAATCAAAAGATAAAAACTATTGAAACATACCAATGAAATATTTCTTGATTACATCAGCAGAGGCAACTTTCCTCTCAATTTGAGTCATTTGACCAATTTTCTCTTCAAGTGTCATTCTTTTCATCAAATCTTTGATTCTAACACCTAACTTCTGTTTTGGATCCTTATACTTCATGCACTCTGCCTCTGTAACCACAACCATAACGCATAATACTACAACTACCATAATAGGTATTATTGCAATTCTCCCCATTTTTTACCTTTTTCTTTTTAAAACCGTGACAATCTTATTCCACTACAATATGATATGAACAAACAAACAATAAAATTAGTTAAGAAGTTGGAACGGAAACATGAAATCGCTGTTTTTTCAAGAAATGATTTTCCTCTTTTTAATTTATTTTTAAAATTTTTTTGGATGAAGGAAAAAAAAAAAGTAGAGCTCTTAGTGATGGTTTACATATTATGATTACATGCACATAGACACACATATATATATACACAAATGAGAGATGCGGGATAGTGGTTCAGAGGGACTTTTTAACTAGTTAGTGATTATGAATGAATGATTTGAAATAAACTTAATTTCTGTGCCATGAATGCTTTATAAGTTAGTTGATACTTTCCGATAAAATTGGAAATATACGGTAAAAAAAGGAGTTTGACATTTTCTGATAAAACTGAAACAATATAGACAAAACTATTTGACACAAAGTGGTTGTGTGTGATCTTTAATTATTTTGATTTTGTTCTTGGCTCAGGTCCTTAGGAGTACAAATATTAATATTGTTGCATTCTTTTAAGTGTCTTTACAACTTTAATCGAGAATGTTTGGTTCCATATTGTTCTTTGATTAGGTCAAAAACTTTAAAATTGAATTGCTTTGAAATATATATTGTATTCTTCTTTTCTACATTAGGGAACAAATAATTCAAATTTCATACGTATCGAGTAACAATTTAAAGTATCTAATGATAACAAAGGCTAATGAAAAACGTATAAAACAAAGATCGGAGTGAGTTGAATTCACTTAGTTGATTTATTGAGACTGATTTACTATGTATTGCCTATGTGCCATTGACTTGAATTTGACAATGTAATTACTGAAAAATGTGAACCTACTGATTTATTGTTATGTGATGTTGGTTGATTACTTGTTATTTATTAAGTGTATAATTGTTTTTAATTAATTTGATGTTAGAGCCCTTATGGATGAAGACTTTTAAAGTTTGGGCAATGTAATAGACAGGTTTTTTTTGGCATTTGTTTGAGTTACTGAGATTTTTCTATTTATGTCTTGTGATTATTGATTTAACTAAGTGAATTGACATAGGTTTAGTTTCAATGGTTCTCCATTTGGAGGGTTGATGTGGGTGCCACTCGGAGCCTCTTTGAATTGTGACACGCTAAATTCAATATGTTTAAACCATGATGAGGAAAAAATAGAAGAAAATGATGTCTGTTTAAGTGAATAGAAGATAGTAGACTTTCATATATATCTTAGGTATAAAAATAAAAATTTATCTTTTGAAAGAAAACGTAAATTTGTAAAATGCTACAAAATCAAATCTTTCAAATGACATAGACCACTCTTTCCGTACTAGAATCGATTATAAAAAAGAACTTATCCTCATCAAAGTTTGCTTGTAGTATCGAGTTCCGAAAGTGGTACGGCGGAATATATTCTTTTGCAGTTTATTTATAGTTCAAAGTATCTTTTTGTGTCTTTACATGTTATGGATTAACTAATATTGTTACATGTTTGTATCTTTTTGTCGAATGTAATATGATGCAACCACCTTAGTATGAGTAAATTATTTTTGATAACTATTCACGCATCTATAGTACTACTGATAGTCTAAATGCCATCTAATATAATAGTTTATATAAAACCTTTGGAAATAAGTAAATGTATAAACTTTAAACCATGAATTGATAAATTCCGGATGAGTTAGAATAATATATTGGAGTGTTTGATGATAAGCAAACCTAAACAGGAATTGATAATTCTTGTGTCATCTTTTTATTTGGGAAGTACATTAAAATGGACAAGATTGAGCATTTGAATTCTGAAATTAGTTTTCCTACCAAAACAGTGATAGCAACATGAAAGAAAATATATTGCACCTTCAATAGTAACCTGCACAAGATGCATGTTACCACTGAGCATTTATCAAGATGGCCCCTGCAATTTTTCACTGCTCAATAAGCAATTTGAAGTAACAAAGAGATGCATGGGAACCAGCAATTACAAGATTATTACATATACATGAGCATGCAACAAACGTGTATCGTATTAAAGAGATTCACACAGTTTCCTTTCTACCCTTATGTAATTCAATTTAGGCAATCAGCTTTTTTCCTGAAGACCAGAAAAGTTAGACAACAAGCGCATCAATCAGCGCTTATATTTTGCAACACCATGAGACATGGTATTGGTAAATCCATAGTATGAGACATTTCTAACATACGAAAATAGCATTCGACTCTAGCAGGAATTAAAACAAATACAAGAATATGACCGTTGTCCATCTCTCCTATATAAAAATGGTATCTCTTGTAAAAACATAAAACTAAAAAGGAATTATAAGTAGACTTTAAGCAAAATTCCTTGGGAGATGCACTTTGCAAGATCAATACCAATTGCAACAAGCCAAAGTCTTCATCCTAGGGCTTATTATCACAAGTGTTAGCACAAAGTAATTCTGGTCTAAATGAACTGGATGCAATCAAAAGTAAACTCTCATGTGGTCTCAAATTGAAGGTATAAATTTGTTAGTTTCTTCAAGGGAATATGTAACATGGAAAATAATCAGCTGTTCCTTCCCTTCCTCATTTTCTTGTCAGTGAAAGCCTCTTTTTCTTCATCAAAATAGTTACATTGTACAAGGTATTATCACAAATTAACACCCTCTATGATACAACTCCCACCAGAGATTTCAGGATTATATAACCTCCAGTCCTCTTTTACCGTAGACAAAAATATTACACCTAAATGAGAAAAAACATATATATCAACAACGATGAAAAAGTACAACAAACAAAAAAAAACTCAGCACTACAAACCCTTCATAAGGAGGACGACTCTAATTCCTTCTACCTGCCTGTGGCTTAATTTACAAAAGGCAACTCTAAATCCCACTGCTTCCATCATGCTGAACAGGTGAGCCTGCAACCTACCAACTCCAATCTTGCGCTGTCTGAAGCCTGTTCATTCTATGACCCCTAGCGCCTCGAAGCCTCATCTCTACAAGAAGATATCTGTAAGTCCGCCATTTTCCAAATGGTATCATGCTCTACATACAACTGGAATTCCCTGACATTAGCATGAGCCAGAAGTGCAGGAAACAATCTTCACTACTATCTAAATCCAAGCAAGAGAACCTCGATCATTGGCAGTTTGAGGACGACCTCTAGATGGCGCAGGTGGTCTGTTAGCATTTAGCTCCTACTAGAACAAATAGATGTAAGCAAGATTAACATAGATCGAAGTAAAAGTAAACACTCGAAGAAGAAGATATGGAAATATTGAACCTGCATCCAAGTGTCTTCCATACGCTCAGGTGATGAAAGTAGTGCTGGTGGCAGTGGATGAATAAGTTTTGGAACCACTACAACATCTCTACCCAATACCAAGATCACACCAGCATTATTAGCGGTAACTGCAGCCAAAAGACTTGTATAAGGAAAACCCAGAGAAATATTTGCATAAAAGAAAGAATCACTATTTAGAGTAGAATTCTTCCCAATTTTCAAACATCTAAAATTAGAACATACCACAGTAATTGGTGGCTGAAAATAGTGTAATTAAATGTCCCTGAGCAAATCGTTCAAAGCCACCCATCACGCATTCATGTGCTCACACTATCAGCTGAAGATCACTGTTGTTGCAAAATTCCGTCACACGGTCAGGCTGCACAATGGCAAAGGCTTACATGAGGACATAGGAAATGCTTGAGAAATTGCACTCAACCAAACGCCTTTAGAAACAAGATTAGAAGAATAATGTATGGTTTCCGCAGACCGAAACTAGAATTGAGCAGACAGAAAAATAATGTCCCTGATACTTATAAGAACCTTTCAGGACACCCACCTGACTGAACCAAATTACCATTAAAAGACTGAGTGGAATTGCCTAGAAAGAGAGATATTGCACAAAAAAAATTTAAATTGCTCAAATCCTTGTAGTTAAAATGTAGAACTATTGCAAATGACAGGACTAGAGTTTATCCCAAAAAGTTGTACGGAAAATTTTTGAAAAAACACAGCCTATGCAAGTAATAGAAGGGGCTGACATTTTTGGTTCAAATGCCAGTTGAGCTTTGTAAGTAAATACAGTTGATTCAACCGAAAAAGGTAGGCTAAAAGCTGTAAAAATCAATTTCATTACTCGGAAAGAATTACTCACCCCAAAAGTAACCAGCCCTGGGCCTCTTGCATTTGGTCTATCATTTTCCGTTGGGTGGGACCTAGAAAAGACAGAGACTAACCACAACAAATCCATCAGAATAATCGACCCTGCTTCCATGGTGATAGGATGCTGAATATTCTCTATCTGTTCTACATGACTAATCGACCTTCCAATGCCACAGTGCATAAAGATTATTTTTTAGTTTTTATTTTTTCTCAATTAGTGCTGCGAGCAGAAGCCAATTGAACAACCTATTAATCCCCAGATTCCATCTCTTTCAACCCTGTTCCAGATACGCACACATTAGTAGCTAACTCGGAAACTGGAGGGTTTTCCAGTAAATGATACCATACCATGCGTTCAATGCACTCAATTCGAAAGCCAAAAAGTGCATTAATATGATTCCCTCGAATTAAATGAATGTTGTGGGGATACTCAATCATAATAATTGAATAATTCAAAAAGTAAAAGCAGAACAAACATCCAGAAAAAACAGGTACCTTTAAAGCAAGGAGAAGAATCATGGTCTCCAAGCTGTGCTGGCCCCTATCGAAGAGATAATCGATGTACCTGATGATAATGCACAAAAAAAAGCTGTGTATATACATTATATACACACAGAGACTAGTCGTGGACACGTGCAAATGCTTTGCATGTGAGTCCCAAACAAGCACTAATAATTTAAAATATACAACTACAAGTTACCAATTTTGCGATGCCTTTACTCAAATAGCTTGTTAAGAAAGTTATAAGACCAAATTTAGACTTCTTAGTAAATGATGAACGAAATGGTCATACAATAAGTGTTACAATCAAATAAAGATCCCTTAATGTATTGGCTACAAAACTATTAGGTTCATTTGGTAGGATGTATTATTTGTACCTTATTTGCTATATTTTTTCAACCTATTTATAATCAATGCATCCATTAATTATACACTCTATACATGGCCAACCAAAATATTAGCATGCAAGGTTTTTTAATGCATGTATTAACATGGTTAAAGACACAATTGTCTCTCAAATCCTTTTTCATTATATTTGGGGAGGATTTTTTCGTTTGAAACTGGTAAGTTTTGTGGAGGGTATTTTTATAAATCAATAATTTTTAGAAACTATGCAATGCATGTACACCAAACTATGCATAAAAAATAATCTCTGCATACTAATGTCGACATAATTAATACCAACATTACTAATGCACCCTATTCAACATTATTCTTATACACCCTATTAAAAAACCCCTTAATTGTACAACTAAATAAAATTGGAAGATCGATTAACGAAAATATAACACAGATTATCAAGAAATTAAAGTAGTTCTTTATTGTTGAAATGATAGTCCCCTCTTATTTATTTTTTTATTTCAAAAAAAAGATGCAAATAAATTATCACCAGCAAGACCGCTTAGCAACACAATAATTGATGCGATCCGAATTACGAATCACGACGAATAAGGAGGGAGAAAGAAACAAAGAAACAAAATATGTGAAATCTTACGAAAACTTACCGATTTATGGGCAACAACGAACTTTATACAGTTATCTCCCAATTGAACCAATGAATCAACGTAAAAACCCGACTTGGAAATTAATAAAGGAAACCAATTGAATCCACAAATAGTTGACTCTATTGGTTAACCAAACAAAAGAAGTTAAGACGCAATTAGGGAATCCTCAACTTAAATGCTCACTACGAAATTAACTAAATTGGGCATTCACCCAAGCTACAATCTAAACTAAATTACTCTAAGAGAACTACAAAGCTTTTTCTCAATATTTATTCATTATTTCAAACTAATGAATATGCTGGAAGACTAGCTATTTATACTAGTCAAAGTTTTATTTATTACAATTGGACCCAAAAGTGATCCAATATGTCAAATTAGCCTAATAAGTTTGGGTTTCTTTCAATAAAGTCCCCAAAGTCTTCAATTTTCCCACGAGCATGACCCGTAGATCCTCGAAAGCTTTGGCTTGACTTCATGTGAATGACCTCACTTGATAGGTGTCACCCGTGCTCGTATCATTCTCCTCTTCTTGAGAAAATTCGTCCTCAAATTCAAATCTACAAAAATGGACGAGAATGATTTACTAAATCAAGCAAAATGGTAAAATCATCAAAGGGTGGATGATAAAACCGACAGTAAGCATAGTAAGAATCAAAAATTCTAAAATGCTCACTTTTGTAATATAACAAAGCATCAATATGATAAAAAAGAACGAATATCCAAGAAAAACAAGATACAATTGGCTACTCATAAGGATTTGACAAGAGGGTAGAGCTAAAGACACACATTTTGGAAACAAAACATGCAAGCACATCATGGTTCCATCTTCAAGAAGTACATACCTCCCCTCAAGTTAAGAAACAACTCACCCCATGGCTATATGCATCATCAACATGATCATTCCAAATCAAAACTCCAGTCCATGATTAACCTCCGTTAAAGATGAGGTCACTACCAAGACAATCTCGAGGTTAAAGAAAAAGGGTACCCCCAAAAACACACTCTAGAACTATCCATAGCCACCCATAGCACATCTTTAAAGATATCATAGGACAATAATCACTAGATATTACAAAAGTCCTACAAGAAAGTTCAAGAGGTATTGAAATTACCTTCATGGCTTTTGAAAGTCCAAAAATAAGTATAATCCATGAATACATACCATTCTTAGACAAATGAAGATATAAAGCCTCAAACCGAATTGATTGACAAGATGTTTTGCTCCATTGTTATTCCTCTTCATGACTCCTCCCTTGACAACACTTCACAAACAAGTCAATTAATAACCAAGTTCATTAAGAGAGAATTTTACCTTTAACCCTATGAATCTTATGCTAAGTTTCAAGTTGTATCTTCTCGTCTTTGATGTTGGAAGCTTTGCCATAGCCCACATCCAAAGAATGCTCATTTCTTCTCTTTTTTAAGGGGCATTCTTCCTCGTTGGGAGGTCCTATTCCCACACAACTTAGGTCCCTCAAGTGGATTGTAAATCCTTAAAAGAAACTTTTCGTCACATGGAAAGATACCAATTACCTTACTTACATCTTGTTTGTCATGTCAATCAAGCATCAACTCACATCCAACACAAGTGCAAAAACATTATTCATCACCGAGGTCAAATAGGAAAAACTTACAAACACATAAGTGAAAATAGCAACCAATTTCCCCAATGATATCCCTAGTTGCATACAACATGCACTTTACATCAACACACATATCATTATATGCAAATAGGTAATAAATAAAGGTATCTCTCAAAATGACTTTATCCAAAGTGTCCTCAATTGGAATATTTGGAACATACAAGAAGGAATAAGTGGAAAATGAAGAACAAGGATCACCTTTCTCTTTGAAATAGTCCTTCCCTACAAGTGTACTCTCATCTTCTAGGAAGAGATTTCCAACTTTGGGGAGATGTCTTCACACCATAGGGGTTTCTTATATATATGGTAACATGTAAGATGAGTTCCTACAACATTATGTTTCACCAGACTTGGCATCTCACAAGGAGTAATTTTATCATTCTATTCAAACAAGACATTATACTTAATGAGAGAACTATCAATCAAAAAAGAAGACTGCATGCATATATATATATTCACTCTTAAAAAGTCCATCATTATGCAAATGGTCTCTATGAACAAGATAAGAAATAGAATCCTCAACACATGTTTTACCCAAAGAGATACTCCCATTTAAATGATCAACTTTATCAACTTCATCACTAAGTTGAGGCTCATTGAACATACCACATATATCCTTAACTAGTGGAGTACATCTCAAACCAAGTTGATCATCATCATTACCATAAAACAATGTACTATCATTGAGAGTACATGTAGAAACACTAGGTAGACATGAATTGCTCTCACACGGAGAATCAATTCAGTCATCCATAGTGTCAACTAGTGTTTAAACATCCTCCACAATAATAGTACCACTTTGTGACAATAGATCATGTGAATGTATAATAAATCAAGGCACGAGTGTCAAGACTAGGTGGACTTAAATTGTTCTCGCTAGAAGAATTAATTCGGTCATCTAAAGGATTAGCTAGTGTGTCCACAACCTTAACTTATACATTGTCAATACAAGGCAAAGAATCATTAAGCACACATGTAGTTAAGCCACTACCCACACTCACACTATGATCATGTTCATTCATAATAGTAGAAGTATTGGAAGTAGCTATTGTACCTTTAGGCAAACATGAAGAATTGTCTTGTCCTTGGTTATTTTTCTCACAGAACTTTTCCTTTGGAAAGCTTCCAAGTGCCTCATGGTTCGCTATGCATTCATTCTCTTCAATCCCTTGTGGGTGAGGAATTCCTTTAAACTCCTCCTTTGGAAGTTGTATCTCGTGTACCTACAAAAGAAAAAAGGAAACACTAGGCAAAGTGCTAGTATCCATGTTATATTGCAACAAGGGCTCTGTGTTGACAAGTCCCGACTAAAGGGTGTTCCTTGTCTCCACCATTGGAATCACTACTTGACTCATAAATCCTATATAACTCCCCTTTTTGATCCAAGACCTTATCCCTTTGCTTCCTCTCACTCTCCTCCTTATCAAAGGTTTCTCAAAGTCCTATTACAACCTTGTAATCCTCACTCACTTTGTAGGGTGTCAATAGCTTAAGAGTACGCTTTTGTCCACCAAATACAAATGAGTACTTATTGGACTTATCATCATATAGACATCCCTATGAACCAACCAAGGCTTACCAAGAAATACATGATAAGATTGCAAAGGAATCACATAACATAACACTTCATCTTAATACTTTCCCATGCTAAAACTTAGGACCACTTGCTCAGTTACCTTCACTCATTTACCCATGTTAAGCTCTTAGAGTTTGTAGGCTTGGGGTGCTTTTATATAGGAATCTTCATTCGTTCCACCATGGTTTCACTCACAACATTGATATTTCTCCTACTATTAGTAACCAAACAACACTCCCATCATTTTATTCTACACCTCTTATGGAATAAGTTCTCACTTTGATCAAGTTCCTCTTGGAGAGGCCCTTTATGACTAGTCTTAATTCATGAGAAGTTTCTATCCAATTTCTTATTATCAATGTAAGCTCCATCATGAGAAATCTCCTTCGACTTCCTTATAGGACAATCTTTTTCTTTATGCCCTTCACCATGACATTTGTAACATTGTATAAGAAAAGGACTAGGCAAATAAGGTGTAGCAACATTACCTTTTTGAGCTTTTTCATCCCCCTTGATCTTGTAGCTAGCTTATGAATCTTGACTAAAATATTGAATTTGTAGGGGACTCTCC
>JBDJHY010952502.1:0-14591 GCA_039654485.1 Withania somnifera
GACTTAGATGATGACCCTAAAGATCAGTCTCTCCTAGAAATGATAGATTATATATTCTGAAGACATTCTAGCTCTAATTGCTATTAATGATGATGAAGAAGAATCTGAAGAAACAAATTCCAAGAAAAACAAACTCGAACTCTCAGTTAGATATGATTTTGATACTAAAAAAGAAAGTTCAAATGTATGTTGTTCATCTTTTAAACCTGATTTAAAGAAATACTCTAAAACAAAGCTTGAAAGTTTCTCATCTATGCTAATAGATGCCTTTTACTCAGTCTTTGCTAATAGAGATCAAATGATAAATTATTATTCATCCCTGAGAATGGACTATGAAACTCTTGAGAAGGAAATTTCCCTTCTTAGAATCACTGTGATGGAAGTCTCTCCTAAAGGAAAGGTTGAAGTCACCAATATTCAAGTTAATCTTGAAGAAGACATAAGGATATTGGATTTTAAATTTATGGATATTTCTAAGAAATATAATAAGCTATCAAAAGAATTTGAAAAGGCTAAGACTGATTTAGAAATATAATAAGCTATCAAAAGAATTTGAAAAGGATAAGACTAATTTAGCCCATAATAAAAGATGGATAAACCCCTCAACTATATTAATATAGATTCATGATAGTCAATCCACTTCTAAACATGGGATAGGGTTCGAACCTACTAGTCAAAGACCTCTACAATGTAACTTCTTTGGGTAAAAACTCTTGCACCTTGTGTGGAAAATAACAACATTATAGACGTCAATACTTTATGCACTTTAAGGCTATACAGAAGAAACCTGAACTTTTCCAAAAGGAACAGAACTTATAAAGTGATTAAGAGTCCAACAGTAGAAATTCCCTTCCTCACTAGGCCAAAAGAAATTTAATACATCCTTTTGATCATAAGAAAGGACCCAATTTAATTTGGGTACCCAAAATGACTCATCTAATTTTTTGCATGAAGGGATTAGGGGAAGGAGATATCCCTGATAAGTGGATAGTGCAAGCTCAAGGCACATGATTAGAGATAAAGAGAATTTCTTCTCACTCACAATATTTAAAGGTGGAAGTGTAGCCTCTGGAAATGGAAGGACATGAGAAATTATTAGAATTGGCAAAGCAGGAAGGTCATCATCTCAAGCTATCAAGGATGTTTACCCAGTGAATAGTCTCAAACATAACCTACTGAGCATTTCTCAAATGTATGATAAAGTAAATTCACTTTTATTGAGTGTAAGGTAAAGAACTCCTAAACTGGATGTATGATTCTCAAAGGGAGAATGCATAAGAATGCGTACAAAGCATATATCATGGAGCCACATGAAATAAAGCTCATCAGTCTCAGTGTTGTATCTGAAAGCTCATTTCTTCGATAGATAAACTGGGACATGCAAACTTTTCTTCAATCAACAAGTTAATGACTATAGATCTGGTTTTAGGACTCCTAAAGGGAAAAATGCCTGAAGATGTTATTTGTGATGCCTGTGCTAAAAAAAATCATGTGAGGTCCTCTTTCAAATCTACTAAGCCTCTAAAATTACTTCATATGGATCTTGTAGACCTTTGAGGGTGCTAAGTAGAGGAGGAAAGATATGTGTATTTTTAATAATGGATTTCTCAATATTTACTGGGACATTTTTCCTGAGCTCCAAAGATGAAACTTTTGAAACCTTTCATATTTTTCAAAGCTACTGTAGAAAAAGCTAAATTCTGTACTAGTAAACATAAGATCTGATCATGGAACTGAGTTGAAAATATTAACTTCATGATCTTCTGTTCTGAAAATGGAATAGATCATAATTTCTCAGCTCTAAAACACCTCAGAATAATGGAGTGGTTGAAAGGAAGAACATATTACTAAAGGATATGGATAGAGCAATGCTCATATCTAGTGGTATGCCCAAGAGATTATCGACTGAAAATGTAAATAAAAAATGCTATTTTATCAGCAAGTACATAATCATGCCATCACTGGATGAGACTCCCTATGAGTTATTGAAGGGAAGGAAACAAAATCTCACATATCTTAAAGCCATTGGATGCAAGTGCTCTATTCACAATAATGGAAAAAACCCTTTACGAAAATTTGATACCAAGAGTGATGAAGGGATATTTCTTGGTTAGTCATCACAAAGAAAGACCTACAAAGTCCTCAATAAAAGGATAGGATGCATTGAGGGAGATTTTTCATGTGATTTTTAATGAAGGAAGTTACTAGAATAGAGAATGAAGTTCTTATAATCATGGAAGCATTGGTTTAGAACCTAGCATAGAAGATAAGCATGAGGATCTGCATGACGAACTAGGAATTGTTGCTGATATAGTTAGTATAAACACAAAAGGGGAATCATCTTTAGTGTCAGCATTAGAATTATCAGAACATAATCTAGAAAGAAATTGAACTAACAAAATCTCATATCTATTAAATAACTTTATTTCTCCTTTGGTGTCAAGAATGCAGACTAGATCAAAGGGCAAGAATATGTGTGCTCACTTAGTTGACCTATCAATTATTCAACCAAAGAATATAAAGGAATCTCTACAAAAATCTGACTGGATATTAACCATGCAAAGGAACTAAATAGTTTGGAAGAAGCTAGGCGTGGCATTTGGTTCCCAAACCAATTGACAAAGTCATTATGGGACTAAATGGGTGTTCAGGAACATGATATATGATCATGGTAACATTATCAAGAATAAAGAAAAAATAGTTGTTCATGGATACAATTAAGAGGAAGGAATTGATTATGATGAGAACATTAATCCAGTAGGTAGAATGGATGTTTTAAGATTACTCATTGTCTTTGCATCTCACATGGAGTTCAAATTTTACCAAATGGATGTTAAATGTGAATTCTTGTATGGGTACTTAGCCGAAGAGGTCTATGTCAAGCAACCACTAGTAATTGAGAGCTTTGAGTTTCCTGATAATGTGTTCATGCTGGACAAAGCACTGTATGGCTTCTAGCAAGGTCCAAGGGCACAATATGATAATTTATCTTTCTTTTTTATTGATAATAGGTATAACAGAGGTATGATTGACAATACACTATGTTTAAAGAAGGAAGAAAATAAATTATCCATTGTTCAAATATATAGATGAATCATTATGTATCGAATTTTCCAAGTTGACGAGTAGTGAGTTTGAGATGAGCAAGAAGGGAGAACTAAGTTTCTCTTTACATCTATAAATTAAGCAATTTAGAAAATGGTATATCGATTCATCAAAAAAAGTATGTGAAAGTATTTTTAAAAAAGTTTGATATAAAATGATCTAATACAAATGAAACCCCCATTGACACCACCAAGCTTGATCAGTATCTAATAGGCATCTCTGTGCCTGCAACTAAGTATTGTTGAATAATTCGATCTCCTCTTTACCTGTAATGAACCTCATGCTTATTTATGATAAATACATAATGTTTTCCATTTTAGAGCATTTCGATAGTTTCCCTAAGTCATTTATGACTTGCTGGGACCGGTAGTTTGAATCTATGGCGACTCGGTTGAGAGATATCTCAAATTGCCTATTTTAGAGCCTAAAACTAAGAACTCATTGACCAAAGTTAACTTTCCTTCAAGACAAGATTGAAATCAAATTTTTACAGTTCCGTTAGCTCTGAAATTTGAAATAAAGTTAATATTGACCTTAAGTTTATGTTTTAGAGTTTTCGTTTACAATTTAGGCCAAATTGTAGATTTTTGTTAATTTTAAAGCATAAGTAGAGCTTGGGTGGTAAATTGGTGTTTGGAGTTTCAGATTAGAATTCTGACACTTCCATAAGCTTTAAAATGGTGAATTTAGGCTAGTTTTACCCTTGGTATGCTTCCCAAGGTGTTCGTTTGAGTCATTATGTGAAAAGTTAGAAATTTTCTAGTTATGATTAAAGCTTGGTTGGGGGTCATTTTTGCTCAAACGACCTCCGATTTCAATTTCGTTGACTCTGTTGAGTCTAAAATATTTTTTTCACATAAAATACATATTTGGTTTGTCATATTGGACTCTGTTTTAATTCCGAAACCCCGATTAAAATTCAGGAAAATTATTGTTTACTGGTGCAGCGGTTGTTCTTCGCGGTCGCGACCCTTTTGGATGCGATCACGATGAACAAATTTCATTACTCTATGTGATCACAACCCTTTTGGATGTGATCGCAATGAAAAAATTCTATTACTCTTCGTGATCGCGACCCTTTTGGACGCAATCGTGATGAACAAATTGATTGTCAGTTACATAAGACTCCTGTATGACCCCAAACAATTATTTCATTAAAAACATTACGTTCTAACCCTTTTTTCTACTAGAAACCTCTCCCAAACATCATTTCAAGGCTGAGGAAAATTCCCTCATCGTTGTTCTTCGAGTTCTATGCGTTTTGGGTAAGTTCTTCTCCTTTTAATTCTTCAATTTTTTAGTTCCTCCATTGATGAATCCCATTGGTTAAAAAAATTGGTAAAATTATGCCATAATCCATATATTTTCGAGTAATTCTTCGTTGTTTGAGGATACATTTCTTCTAGTATCAATTTTACATCGAAATTCCAACATTAAATCCATAAAGATTAAATCTTCGACCCTGTTAGGGTTAAATCTGTCCTGGCTGTTTTGAAGCCATTCCTGCACCCGAAGTGTGCTAAATTTTTAGCATGGGTTCCTATGATGTTGGGGACCCCATAGTAAAGTTTATTTTTAATTTTGGTTAGCGGGTCCCACAAGCCTATTTTAGGCCCAGTCCAAAACTTAGCACAAAATATAATGTTAGACTCGTACTAACATATAGAATACTTTGATATGAGTTTAAGATCATTTGGAGACCATTTGATATTAGTCAGAATACTATTCGTGAACTTGCACCATTTTATTGTTGAACGACAGGTAGGCTCCGTAGGGCTATCTCTGGGCTTATAACTCTAATAATTGTACTAAATAACATCTATGGATTGGTTATTTAGGTTTTATAGTAACCCTATTCCCTTTTTTCATCCGTTCCATTTTGAAATTTATATTTTGGCATCCGATTGATATGGTGCTCGTGACCTAAAAATTGATTAGACATATATGTGCAGGACATAGGATGTTGATATTACATGATCATCTATTGATATATAAACTTGTTGATATGTTGTGCATTAATGATACGAGAGGTTAGGCCTATGGCTCTGATGAGAGTGCATTGAGGTTTGGTTAGTATCACCACTTGATTATTGAGCCGCATAGGCTAGAGACTGATTTGAGAAGAATGATGAATAACAATATAAGTTCATAAATTGGAATATTTAATAATAATATAAGTAAATGGATTTTAACTATTTTAGAATTGACGTTTTATTGAGCTCCTGGTAATACTATATTTACTTGATTTAGTCCAGGCTTTACATCTTGGCACTGGGATATAACATTTGACTAATAAATGCCAGGACTTAAGACTGACTCTGTTTTGAAGTGAGTACAACTTCTGGGAATTGAGTCCATCATCGTACGATAGTGAGTACAACTTTTTAACACTTATAGCCCTTTTGGTTATGAAAACTTGATATTTGATCTATTGAAGAATTTGGTGATACTATGATATAGGCGTTGTACTCCTTGACTTGCCGAGGAAGGTTTGATGAGACTATTGATATTTGGCACAAAATGCCAGACTTTAAAACCCTTAAGGTTCTGATATTTAGGATGTGAAGTTATGATGATGTTAGAGATCGTACGTGGTGAGATACCTCCATGGACCTTGCCTCTGGGCTGTGGTTGACACAGAGGGGGGGCTATATGGCATCGAAGAAATATATTGGGAATATTTAGGTTAGCCTTCCATAGGTTCTGCCTGCTGGGCCTACTGGGTACAAGTTGCTTTTGCATCTTGTACTCATACTGCACTTGCACATGTGCAAATCCGAGTACAGGTTCCCGCCCGTGATACAACCACCTATTCGTGCAGTTATATTTTACTTAAGAGAATGCTTCTCTTCGGCCTTGGGCATTTATATTTAATGTTCATGTATTTCAGAGACACAGTTATATTGGACATATTTTGGATTTCTTGTTTTTGTACTTAGTGGTTTATTTGACACTCATACTGGGCTTTAGGTATTTATGTTGACTCTTAAACTTCCACATTTATTTATCTTTCAATTATTACACTTGTGCTTTCCACATTTAATATAGTAGTCCTTCACTTCGACTATAGACTATGCGGTTGGTTTTCCAATTGGTGGTAAAGTAGGTGTCATCATGATCCACGAAATCAGTCGTGATATTACCACACTGCAAGACCTGATATTGTTTACAGCGTTGGATTGTGTGCAGGATTTTAGTTTTCTCCAAAAGAGTCTCATCGAAAAGTTGTGAAAAGGATTCTGAGATACTTGAAAGGGACTTAGACTTTTGTATTATGGTATTTTGATGGTGAGAATTTTGACCTTGTTGGATATGCTAGTACTGATGATGTTGGACTTATGGTTGATAGAAAAAGTACCTTAGGGATGGCTCACTTCTTGGGACCATGTCTCATATCTTAGGCCACAAAGAAATAGAACTCCATTGCACTTTCAATAGCTAAAGTTGAATGTGTGTTTGTTACTTCTTCTTGTTCACAGCTACTCTAGATTAAACAATAGTTAAAGGACTATGGGATAGACACAAGATGTATTCCTATATTATGTGACAACACAAGTGCAATAAACATGAAAAAGAATCAAGTACAACAAATGAGAATGATGTGAGACGTCATTTTATTAGAGATAATGTAGAAAATTGGCTGATTAATATGACTTTTTGTGGAACTGATGAAGAAATTACTAATATATTCACTAAATCTCCTGGAAGAGAATAATTTGAAAGGAACATATTGTTCCTGGGTCTCATAAATCATCTTTGAAAAAGAGGGATAACAGTGAATTGTCTCCCTGGATTGTTGAAGGAAATACAAAGTTGGTTGTAATTAATGATTCGAATGGTTAATTCAATGTTTTCTCCTTGTAGGTTCATAATCATAGCATGTGATAAAGTCACGAGGAGTATGGAAAAAGTATGATATCAAGTAAGGAAGATTTGAATCCAGAGAGAATAAGAACCAAGTTCTTAAGTCAGGCACGCACATCCTTTACAAGACTATAAAATGTTGAGGATCAATTTTTTTAAAAAAATATTTGTTATGTTAGCAGAACCAGGTCCGTACGTTTATATCTCACTTAAATATAACCTTGACTTATGGAAAAATAGGGAAAACACAAAATCTTTTTCATAGACATGCTCCAATTGTCAAATAAAAAGTGATTGTTTCCTTACCGAATTCTAAACCCTTTCAACTCGCTTAATTAGAAAAGTAATCACAAGAAATGATAAGGTCCTGAGATCTAACTAATAGGAAACATTTCCTACCCTTCGTACAATTTGATAAGGTCAAATATACCTTAGATTTCACTTTCCCTTCTTGCTAAACCTTATAACTCCCTTCATTGTAGACACCTTCAGGAATACCAGATCATCTTCTTCAAACTCTAAATCTTTCTTCCTCACATCTGCATAATATTTTTGTCTACTCTGAGCTGTCTTCAATCTCTCTTTAATGAAAAATCTCTAGCCCTACCTTAACTAACTCACCTACCTTAAACTAATCAATTAGAGACCTACAATTCCTCCTATACAATGTTTCAAATGGGGCTATATGGATACCTAGATAATAGTTGTTGTTGTAGGGAAACTCAATCAGAGGCAAGTGTTCAACCCAATTTCCCTTGAAATAAATTACACAAGACCTCAGCTTATCCTCAAATGTCTGAATTATCCTCTCAGCTTGGCCATCTTTTTGTGGATTAATATATTGTAGTCCAATGAACCAGGCTACTAACATCCCTTTAAAATAATCTCTAATACTGATATAAGAACTACGGAACCCTATTTGAAATAACAGTCAAAGACACCCCATGCATTCTAACAATCTACTACAAGTAGATCCCACCATACTGTTTTACTGAATAATTGGTGTGAACAGGTAATAAGTAATGTGTCATAGTCATTCAGTCTAATATAACCCATATATAATCATGTTTTTAGCTAAGGTTAAACTGGTGACAAAGTCCATATTGATCCCCACTTCCATATTGGAATACCAAAACTCTACAACTCTCCAGATGGACTCTGATGCTCCACCTTAACTTACTTAAAATTAGGACACTTAACCACAAACTCGACTATGTCCTTCTTATTACCATTCCACCAGTACACTTCTTTTCAATTCTATATATCTTTGTAGTCGTAGGGAAGAATACCTGGAAATATGAGCCTCTAACAAGATACTCTCTCTCAATTCATCAATTGTTGGAACACACAGGAAATCTTCATGACGACGGATACCATCTCTCTCTTTGGGAGAAAACATGTACTTTTTGCTACTAGACTAGATCCTTCAGCTGAACTAATACTGGATCACTATATTGCTTCTCCTTTACCTCAAAACCTATAGATGACTTGAGGCATTCTACACTAACAAACCACCATCCTCAGCACCAATCAATCTAACCCCAAGGTGTGCAAGCTTGTGCATATCTCTTGCCAACTCTCTCTTACTCTTATAAATATGTGACAAATAATCCAAGGACAACCTTCTAAAGGTATCAACTACTATATAAGCCTTGCCCAGATGATAAATAACTGTCATATCATAATCTTTCAAAAAATCCAACCTCCTCCTTTGACGAAGATTTAGATATTTCTACTCACACACATGTTGAAGACTCTTACGATCAGTGAATACATATACATGCACTCCATACAAGTAGTGCCTCCATAACTTCAAAGAGAAAACCATAGCTTCCAGCTCAAGATCCTAAGTGGGATAATTATTCTCATGAACCTTAAGTTATCTAGAATCATATGCTACCACCTTACTACATTGCATCAATACACAACTCAAACCAATTCCAGAGGCATCACAATATACAACAAAACCCTCAGAACCCTTAGGTAAAGTCAAAACTGGAGCTTAAGTCAAGCTAATTTTCAACTCCTTAGAACTCTTCTTGCATGCATCTAGTAACTCAAACCTCACCTTCTTCTAAGTCAGACGGGTCAAAGAGAGGCTATGGAAGGTAATCCATAAACAAACCTATGGTATTAACTAGATAGACCTAGGAAACTATGGATTTCAAATGGAGAGGTTGGTCTAGGTCAATTTATGATGAAGTCAATCTTATGAGAATCCACTAGGATACCCTTACTAAAAATGATATGACCAAGGAAGAAAACTGACTGGAGAAAAAACTCACACTTTTATAACTTACCATAACGCTGACGCTCTCTAAGCATATGAAGAAAACCTAATAGATGGTTTTCATCCTCCTTCTTGCTTCTGCAATAGACCACAATGTCATCAATGAATACAATCACAAATAGGCTCAAGTATAGATTGAACACTATCCATGAGGTCTATAAAAGCCACATGAGCATTAGAATAACCAAAGTACATGATCAGGAACTCAAAATGCCCATAACGGGTTCAAAAATCTATCTTTGAAATATCTACCTTCCTGACCTTAGTCTGATGGTAGTTAGAATGGGGATCAATTTTCAAAAGGTGACTAGCATCTTGAAGCCGAAAAGCCATTAATCCTCAGAATGGGATATTTATTCTTGATTGTGATTTTTTTTACTTACAGTAATCAATACACATAGGGAGGGAACTATCTTTCTTTCACACGAACAAGACCAGATCACCCTGAGTAGATATATTTGGGATGGATAAACCTCTTGTTTAATAGATTATTAATTGATCCTTCAACTCTCTAAGCTCAGCCGGTACCATCTTATATGGTAGAATAAAAATATGTTGAGTAGCCAAAATAAGGTCTGTAACAAGTATATCTCCCTGTCAGGAGGGACTATGGGTATATCCTCAGTAAACACATCAATAAACTCTCTGAGAACTGGAACAAATTGTATGTCAGGAGTCAAAGACTTAGAGTCCTCAACTGGAACTAGTCTTAGACTTAGAGTCGTTAACTCGAACTAAGTAGTAGATACACCCCTTTGAGATTATCTTTCTATATTTTAGATAAGAAATAAACCTACCCTTAGGAAAAACAATGCTACCCTCTACTCAAAAAAGGCTTATCTAGGATTTTTTAATTGGACAAATCTAGTCCTACAATCAACAACAATATGACATGAATGGATCCAGTCCATACCCATAATAATATCAAAGTGTATCATATCTAAAACATAGATCAACAGGATCAAACATTCCTAGAACAGAAATAAGGAACTATGTTACACTCTCTCAATTATAACAAGGTCACCAATAGGTGTAGAAAAAACAAAAAACTCATATAAGATTCTAGGATTCATACCAACTATCCAAAAACATACGAGATACAAAAGAAAGGGTAATTCCAGGGTCTAACTATACATATATATCAGTTCCATGAACCTCCAATAAGCTTATCACAATATTAGTCGACTACTCTTAATATTGTTTAGAGCCTAAAGCATATAAACAATTTTGATGCTGGCCTCCACCGATATAAGAAGAAGCACCCTAATGAGGTAGGTTCACTAATGGAGAAATAGTTTGTGGTCTGGGACCACACTTCTTGATTGTGGGATAATCTAACTGTCTATGTACTGAAAAATAAAAGAATAACAAATCCATAAAGGACAATATTGAATATCGTGAAAAACCTCGATATACCCAAAAACCTATTCTATTAGGCTCTGCACTGAATTGAATGAGACCTGCCATACTTCCCACATATGGGAGCATGACTTTACAAAGTTGTATTAGATGGACTATTATGTTGATTCTTTATAGGCCTAAAATTATGTGAAGGAGAATATAATGAAGAGGGGCTGCCTGTTAGAACCTTGATGTTGTTTCCTTAACCCACCACCAAATATAGGCTGACTAGACTCACAATGACCTATCTTATCCCTCTTACTTTGTTGATTCTTTCTCTTAGACTTGTCCTTCTCAATCTGAACTAAATAGATCATCCGCCTATCGATGTCCATATTACTACTTAGCATATCTTCGTTCCCTTTCTGGGTCAAACGAGGGGACGTATTAGCAACGAATATGTCTATTTTGTTATGCATTTTCAACCATCTTCGAGCATACATTGAGAGTTTCATGAACTTAATGTTATACTTAAAAACGGACATGGTTCCTGCTCCAAAATTAGAAACTCTATAAAGCAGTCTTATTTATTCTCTGTAGGAAAGAATTTAACCATAAAAACCTCATCAAACATACCCAATAGGGTGGAGCAACTCTCACTACCCTATTCTTTTTCCACAAGTGGCACTAAGATTTCGTGACATCCATCAGCTAATATGCTGCCAAGTCTACCCTATCTACATCTAAAAACCTTATTATCTCACAAATTCAATGAATATCATTAATAAATTCCTATGGGTCTTCCCTATCTCTCGAACCATAGAACTTTAGAGGACTTAGCTTAGGAACTCCTTCACTCTCAACACTTAAACTTTAAGTTCTTATGGCTGAACTACTATAACCTAGGCTAGTTACTAGACATATGCAAGAACTTTCTGAGTTAGTAGTTGAATTACATTTTTAAACTCTTCTATGGTGATGTTTTATGGCTATCGAGGCTCTATAACTTGTGGATTTTTGGTTCTCTTGACCTAAAATTCTGGACAAGAAAGTTGGATATCTATATGGAGGCCTGACTAAAACATATGAATATGAGTCAGAGTAGAAACGTCAATGTTAAACCCCAAAGAACTAAAAAAAATCATGAACAAAGGTAAAATTTTCCTACATGCTCAATCGCCTCTCAGTAATAAGAATGCTACAATTCATACCTATAACCAAGAATCTACTTAATCCTAGCTCTCAGACATGCTAGGACACTTTGAACCTATTTCCTTGATACCAAGTTTGTCACATCCCGAAGTCACCTCCGGGGTACATCACGGCATCCTTAGCCACTAAATTGCCTCAATAGTCTTGGACGGATCCTCAGCTCATGCATAACCCTACTCAATAACCCTCAGTAAAAATAACAACTATAAAATAACACAAGTAATACTGAACCTCTAATCAATCAATAGATATATATAATAAATAAAATGATAACTCAAGTTCAACACCAGTATACCATCTGTACGACGGCCAATATATGCTAAGTACTAGACTACTAGTTCAAGGTCCCTAGCTAGTCTCCCAATAAAATATAAAGAATAATGCTAAAAGTATATCTCTAGAAAAAAATAAAAGAATAAATCTCCATCTCTGGATCTCCAGGGAAATGATGACTCACCACTCTATAACTCCTAGGAATGCTGATCCAAGTTAATCTCAAGCATCTTGACGACTGGCAAAATCTACATGGGGTTAAACATGCAGCATAGAAAGTATGGGGCGAGTATGTAAATGTACTGAATATGTGAGATAAAACAATAGGCTTCAATAATATAAAAAAAACTCATGGCGATCCAGTGCATGAGCAAGATATAAAAATTCAACTTTAGTACTCAACACAAATAAAGCATTTAATATACAAGTTTGTCACTCAACCATTTAAAATGTCAATTTCATGAAAATTAAAAAATAAAAACTCAACTAGCTCAAAGGAATCAACATTTTTTAACAAAATATAAAATAAAATAAACTTTTGTCAAAAACCTTCTTTCACTTTATTTCCATCAAAACTGACAACTTCACTTCAGTCAAAAGTTTCTATAACCAACAGACCTTATGCCTTAGCATAAAGATTGCATACCCTATGTAGATGGGCCTCCATACCTTGCCAGAGTATGAACCTGTAGTTTGCCCTACTAGATCTACTAAGACGTCAAATATAGGCACACTTAATGGGCTATTATATAATCCCTATTTTTGGCTATGTAGGTTTGCATATATAGGTACTCTTCCCACCCTCATGGTGCTAATACTCCTCCCATAAAATATTGATCCGTCACATTTAGCTTTTAAATGATACCTGATTAGTGAATGTTATCAAATAAAACCACTTAGTCAAACTCTGCCTCTTCAAGCTACAAAATTCAAATAAAAAACTTGAGAAAACTAACCTTTATTAACATTCTTAGTTCTCAGTTTATAAGTTAAAGCATAGAATCATCGATATCTTCAGGTAGGCTTAACTGGTCAAAACTAGTGAATTTAGACCTTGTTCATAATCATGTTCAAAATCAGGTATACTCAAGGAGTTCTATGACTCTTCATACTCACTTCAAGTTTTAAAGGTACACTTTGAAGAACATCATTAATTCATGCTTTTAAGGCTTTTCCCAATTTCTATTACAACTTCCAAAATCATGGTAACTTATGATGAATTTTAATTTAACAATTCTATAAACGCTTTATAATTATGAATAAAATCACCAGAAAATCATTCAAAAAGGAAGTATCATATATATAATTTAAACAAGAACCCTAAACATATTTATATACTTCAAACCTTTAAGAAAAAGGTGTTTGGGCATAAGGAGTCAATGCTAGTGCACCTTTCACTAATATACCAACATTAGAAATGAGAAAAGTGTAATAGAAGGAATCCCTACTCATAACCCATAAATCTAACAAGGAGAACACTTGACTTGATTTTAAGAATACCCTACCTCTTCTTTATTTTTAGAAGAAACATTAAGAGGAACCCTAGACTTAATCTGATTAAGTGTAAAATGAATAAAACAAAGTGTTTGGGCTATTTATATTACCCAATTTGAGTCCAAAATGAAATGGGATTGGGTAAAAACGGCTGGTGAAATTACCAAATGACTCTTCATTAATTTTCTTGAAAAATGTTGAGCCAATCTTACGAGTCCACTCAACGACTTGTTGTATAAGTCGTAGGATCGATTTTGGTTATTTAAAAGTGTATCCTACCAAACTATTCATACCATAAGTCGTGATATGAAACTTCTCAACTCGTTAAGTGGAATCATGGGAATTGGACTGAAAAACAATAATTTGGATCTCAAAGAACAATTACACAGTACGAATTCATGATCTTCCATATTATTGGTCATATTCCTGACTCTTAGGAACTCAAGAATATGAAAATCTCAACACCATACCATGAGTGGACCTTACAACTCATGGAGTGACACCCAATGAGTCATGGTCCAAACTTGTGGGGCCACATAGGAACAATGTTTTAGTTCCTTAAGTCTCATAATAGGTTTTAACAATGGAATCAAGTATGTGACATTACAGGTTGTGACTCTAAATATAGATTATTCTAATTTTATAGTTCATTGTGACCCTAACTGTCTTAGAAGTAGAATTGATCCATATTGTTTGAGAATTTCTTACATATTCTATATTTTGCTTCTTTGTGTAAAACTTTCTCTGCATATTATTGAAGCAAAATAAGAAGTATTGCTCTATTTAGAAGATGATATAGGCTTTCTTTGATATATTTTTTCAATTTTATCCTTTTTAGATATTATTTTACTAGTTAACATGTTGAGCCTATAATCTTTTATTTGGCAGCCTTATGTAATGACCCTCATGGTTATTTATGATAAATACGTGATGTATTGCATTGTAGAGCATTTCAGCAATTTCCCCAAGTCATTTATGACTTGCTGGGACCGATAGTTCGGATCCCTGGCGA
>JBDJHY010952608.1:0-14591 GCA_039654485.1 Withania somnifera
AAGTATACGCACAGGTACAAAAACAGGCTATACAATACTAAATTATAAGTGCCATGCAATTCATGAATAGTTAAAATCAACTTCATCTCTAACTCAACTAATCAGTTTAATAATTTATAATAAAATAATTAAAAAGCTTATATCTCAAATAAGATCAGTTAAACCAGTTTAACTCATTGGTTCCTAACAAATGATAAAGAATCAGTTAAAACATTCTCTTTTTTCTTTCTTACAAGCCATTCAATTTTCGCTTCTCTTTGGAAGTTTTTATAACCGACATACCTCAAGGAATAAAGCGATGAAATCCACATATACCCTATGTGTAGGGGTTCCAAACCTTTCCAAAGGGAAATGACTCTCTCTAGCGGATCCAACTAGACTACATGCACACTTACTGGGCCAAAATATCCTTATATTAGGCTATGCAGGTTTGGGCTATAAGGGCCTCATGTCCACCCATCTCGGTGCTAATACTCCTCCCATAAAACATCATTTTAGTTATTTATGTACTAACTTCGCTCCACATTCAACTCTCTCATGACTAGTGGAATTCCCTCATGGAAAACAACTTCAAGATACAATATCAATAAATACCACTTATGGGGTAAACTCAATCAATTATGAATCTTATTAATCATAATCACATCTCAGCTTATCAATTGAGCATAAAAATTAATACTTCTCTTAAATTAGGCATAATTATCCAAAAATCATCAATTTAGACATTCTTCACATTCATATTCAAAATCATGTATTAAGTCTAGTAATTTTTACGCTTCAATGCTCAATTCACGTTTTAAGAGTAAACTTTAAAAACAATGCTCAATTCGTACCTCAAATCTCCATTCTTTCTTTTAATTTAATTACGAAAGTATGCTAACTCATGATGACTTTCATATTAAATAATCATCATGTAAATTTCAAAATTAAATAATCATCATAGAAACTTCATAATTCTAACTCAAAAAATATCAAGTAAATCATCACTTCACGAATTCATAGTTTATAGGATTTAACAAGAACCCTATCATGTTTCTACATTTTCAAAACCTTATTAAGAAAAGGGGTTTTGGGAAAAAGGATGAAAAGGAATCCTTGTTGAATTCCCATGTACCTCAATTGAAAAACTTTTATGGAGGAAAGTTACTGAATCTGCTCCTACAAGATGAACTTCTAGAATAATTCTGGGTTTTTTCTTGAGAGAATTTGGGAGAAAAACCTTGCTTTGATTTGACTAAATGTAGAATGATTTGGAATAAGTATTTGGGGTTTAAATACCTTGTATTTTTAGGCCTAAAATGATATAGGGTTAATTATTTAAGAGGTGGGAAATATCGGAAATAGCCCTCCAAAAATGGAAAAAAATTGCACAAAATACACGTAACGGTGTTACCATATGTGTCATGGTTGATATCACAGAAGTATTTCAACTGTGACATGGTGGGTACCACATTTACTCTCTGTCAACTTTTTCTGCACACTTTGTCTTTGAGCGTGACACGTGCGATCACGCCAGGCTTCTTACCATGGCACGTTGGAGTTTTTAAACATGTATAAACATAGCTGACTGATATAAAAATTTTTCAAACCTCTATCAATGTAAAAAACACCATTTCATTCCTCAAAAACATCAACCTACGTTAGAATCACAAGAAATCATCGGAATGCTACAAGGCTTTAAAGAAATGGTCATAACTTCTTACTTCGAACTCAAAATGATGCGTGGTTTATTGCATTGCAAAGTAAAATTTGAGGCATTCAAAAAAATAAAAACAAAATACCATTCCTCTTTAGGAGGGAGAGAACTATTTAGGATCACCTTAAGGCTCAAGATTCAAGTTTAGCCATTTGCCAATAATGATTTAAACTCTAGATAACTTTTCGAGGTGTTACATTATATCTACCTTCAGATTATTCATACCAAAATGAAGGATTTGTATTATAAACATAGAATAAATCTTATAGGAAGAATGAAACAACTCAACACACCAACTTTAATTAGGCCTCAATTCAACTATCATATGCAACTATACAATAACTGACCTTAACATCAAAACTCATCAAGTAGCACATAAATGCACTACTACCTCAACTCAACATCAATACTCTACTCAACTTATGTATGAATACACTTAATGGACTCATGCAATACTACGTGCTACATGCTCATGAACTAAAATGGATACATGTTGAATAGATAGGTTAATACCTCAAGATGTGGAACTAGAGGCTAAAAAATATAGGTCTTAACTCATTATGCCGGCCTCTGCCTCCCATGTAGCTCCCTTAACTGCTTGTTTCCTTTAGAGAACTTTAATTGACACTACCTCTTTATTCCTTAGTCTACGAATATGTCTATAAAGAACCTAAACAGGGATCTCCTCATAGGTTAAACTATAATGAATACCAATAACCTCAAGAGGAACTATCAAAGATAGATCACTCAGGCAGTTCCTCAATAAGGAAACAAGGAAGCCCGGGTGAACCATTGCTAACTCTACTAGAAGTTCAAGATGATAAGCAACATTGCCTGCGCTCCTCAAAATCTGATAAGGCCAGGCCTAATGTACCTCAGACTCAACTTACCTTTCTTACCGAATCTCATGACTCCCTTAATAGGTTAAACTATCATGAATGCCAATATCCTCAAGAGGATCTATCAAAGAGAGATTACTCAAGAAGTTTCTCAATAAGGTTACATGGAAAACCAGGTGGACTGCTGCTAGCTCTTCTAGAAGATCAAGATGATAAGCAATATTTCCTACCCTCCTAAAAATATAATAAGGCCAGTCATAATGTACCTCGAACTCAACTTAACTTTATTACCAAATTTCATGACTCCCTTCCAACTTTTGTCTACTCTGGCTATCTTCAATCTCTGTTGAACAGTCTGAACCTTCTTCATCACATTAAAAGCAAACTATAGACCTATAACAACTACTTCACCAGCCTCAAACCAACCAATTGGATACCTACACCATCTCCCATACAATGCCTCAAAGGGATCCATCTAAATACTCGAGTGACAACTGTTTTTGTATGAAAATTTAATCAAAGAAAGGTGCTTAACCCACTTATCCTTGAAATCGATTGTAAATACACTCAAAATATCCTCCAAGGTCTGAATAGTCCTCTCAGTCTGACCATTTATTTGCGGATGAAAAGCTGTACTCAACCAAACTTGGGTACCAAGACCCCTCTAAAATGATCTCCAAAACTAAGATGTAAACTACAGACCATGATCTGATATAATAGACAGAGGTATACGATGTATACGAACAATCTTCCTCAAGTGGATCCTAGCATACTGCTCTACTGAATAACCCATGTGAACTGGTAGGAAGTGAGAGGATTTAGTCATTTAGTCTACTATAACCCATATGGAATCGTACCTCTGGGCCAATGGTAAATAGGTGACAAAATCCATATTAATCACCTCCCACTTACACGTTGGGATCTCAAACTGCCGCATCTTCCTTGGTGGTCTCTAGTGCTCGATATTCACTTACTAATAATACAGACACTTATCCACAAACTCGACTATGTCGTTCTTCATATCTTCCCATCAATATGCCTTTCTTAGATCTCTATATATCTTAGTAGCTCCAGGATGAATAGAATACCGAGAACTATGGTCCTATGACATAATTCTCTCTCTCAACTCATCAACTGTTATACACACAAGAATATTGATAACGAAGAACCCCATCTTCCCTTTAGAGAAAACCTGCACTTTATGCTTATAAAATGAATCTTTTAGCTTAACTAGGATCAGATCACTATCTTTCTTCTCCTTCACCTCAATAACAAGAGATGACTCAGAAGTATTTGAACAAGCATACCACCATCCTACATACCAATAAATCTTACTCCAAGGTGTGCAAGCCTATGAACTCTCTAGATAACTTCCTTTTATCCCCATAAATATATGACAAACTCCCCAAAGACAACCTGTTAATGGAACCAACCACTACATTGTCCTTGCCAGGATGATACATCATAGTTATGTCATAATCCTTCAACAACTCAAGCCATCTACTTTGATGAAGTATAAAATCTTTCTTCTAAAACACATGCTACAAACTTTTATGATTGGTGAATACATCTAATGCGTTCAATAAAAGTACGACCTCCTCAACTTCAAAGTAAAGACTACAACTTCTAACTCAAGATTATTGGTAGGGTAATTATTTTCATGAGTTTTAAGTTGTATAGAAGCATAAGACATAACCTTACCTGCTGTATCAAAACACAACCCAGTCCAACTCTAGAAGCATCAAAATACACAATAAGCCTATCAAATCCATCAGACAAATTTAACACCAGAATGAATGTCGACCTAGACTTCAACTCCTAAAAACTCTTCTCACAAGTATCAAATCACTCAAACTTTACCTTTTTGTGAGTCAAATGGGTCAAGCGAGTGGCAATGGAGAGAAGCCCTGGGCAAACTACAGTGTTACCCATCTAAAACTAGAAAACTATGGATAATTGATGGAAAGCTAGGTATTTCCTAATTTTGGACAAAATCAATCTTTTGGGAATCTACCCGAATACCCTCTCTAGAAATAATATGACCAAGGAAGGAAACTGACTAAAGTCTAAACTCACACTTTAAAAACTTAGCATAAAGCTGTCGCTCTCAAAGGGTTTTAAGAACAACTAGCAGATGGTTTGCATGCTCTTTCTCACTCTAGAGTAACTAAAATATCATCAATGAGAGAAATCACAAATTTGTTCAAGTATGGCTTGAAAACCCTATTTTTGAGGTCCATAAAATCTATAAGAGCATTAGTCAAATAGAAAGACATGAACACAAACTCAAAATGGTGATAAAGTATTCGAAAAGATGTCTTAGGAATATCTAAATCTCAGATCTTAAGTTGGTGATTGACGAAATGAAGATCAATCTTAGAAAAGTGGCAGCACCTTGCAGTTGATCAAACAATTCATCAATCCTTGGAATGTGATACTTATTCTTGATTGTGACTTTTTTCAGTTGGTGGTAATTAATGAACATATAGAGGAAACCATCTTTCTTATGCACGAACAAGATAGGAGCACCCCAAGGAGACACACTTGGACGGATAATTCCCTTTCCTAAAATATCAGCTAATTGGTATTTCAATTCTCTAAGATCGAATGGTGCCATCCTATACGACGGAATAAAAATAGGCTGAGTGGCTAGAACAATATCTATACCAAAGTCTATCTCCCTATCAGGAGGAACTCTAACTAAATCCTCAGGAAACACTTCAAGAAACTCCCAAACTATAGGAACAAACTAGATATCAGGAGTCTTAGGATCGGAGTCCTGAACTCAAATAAAATGATAAAGACACCCATTAGAAATCATATTTCTAGCCTTCAAGTTGGAAATAAACCTATCTTTAGGAACAAATCGACTACCCTCCCATTGAAGGGTAGGTGTATCAAGAAACTGGAAACATATAACTCTAGACCTACAGTCAACAACATGACATGAATGGATCTAATCCATGCCCAAAATAACATCAAAATCTACCATGTCTAACTCATAAGAATCAATAGGAACAATCTTCCCTAAAATAGTAATGGGACAACTACAATAGATTATGTCAGCTAGAACAAGATCACCAACAAGTGTAGAAATAACAAAAGACTTAAGACAATTAGGATGTACACCAAACTGTCTAAAAACATATGAGGATACAAAATAAAGATAGATCTAGGGTCTAACAATGCATATATATCTACCTTAGAAACTCTCAATATACCTATCACCACATCAGCTGATTGCTTGTGATATTAATGATAACCCAGAGCATACAAATTGTTTTGACGATAGCCTCCACCAGTAGAAGTAGTAGCACTTTACTGGGGCTTGCGTGCTTCTGGAGTAGTAGTTTGTGGCCTGGCACCACCTTGTCGAACTATGGGACAATCTTTCTGATTATGTCCTAGTAACCCACAAGAATAACAACTGTTCAATGGGCAATGCTGAATACTATAACCGATCTAACCACACACAAAACATCTATTAAATCTAGCTTTACATTAAATCGGATGATTCTTACCAAACTTGGGGAAAAGGGGGCACCACTATACTGAACAGACTGAGCTGACTTATTCAACTAATTCTTCGGAGGTCGAAATGCTGAAGGGGATAATCCCCTAGCACTCTTCTGCTGTTTGTACCTATTATACTTAGACTGACTAGCTCCAGAATGACTTGTCTTAGGCCTTTTACTCTGCTGACTCTTTCTATTCTTAGCCTTATCCTTTTGTATCTACTTAAGATGCGCCATCAACCTGCCTATATCCATATATATATTCAACATAGCTATCCTCCCTCCCTGAGTCAAATAAGGAGAAAGACTAGACACAAACATATCCATCCTGTTATGCATATCAGAAATTATCTCTGGATCATACATTAATAACTTAGTAAACTTCGTGCTATACTCAAAGAAAGACATGGAGTCATGCTCTAAAATCTGAAACTCACAAGCCCTCTCCCTCCTTTTCTCTCTATGAAAGAATTGGCTCATAAATACAGTCTCAAACTCATCCGATGAATCGACTCATTAATAAAGCCTCAAACTCATCCCAAGCTGGAGGGGCAGCTCCAACTCCCTATTTTTCCTCCACAAATTACACCAAGACCTGGAAAAATCCTTCAACTGATGTTCTTCCAATTCAAACCTATCCATATCAAGAACTCTCATCATTTCACAAATCTGAAGAACCTCCCTAATGAAGTTTTCTGGATCATCCATAGTCCTTGAACAATGGAACTCTGGAGAAGTTAACCTCAAGAATTCCCTTACCATCATAACTCCAGCATCAAGAGCTATAGGATGCTGAACAACAAGAACATGAAATGGATACTGAGCTTGTGCCATCACTGTCTTATCCATCACGTGCATAACTATGCAGTGGTAATATCTTTAGGTGGCTGAGGCTTTGTAGCTAGTAGAGCTGATTCTGCTAGTTCCTGTTTTTGTACCGATGAGATAATCATTGTGGAGGCATAATTTGAAATACGTAAAACACAAGCCATAAATAGAGAATATATTAGAGTTAAACTGCAACGCACGAAATATACATCAACATATGGAGTTTTTCCCCTAAATGTTTGGTATCCTCCAAATCATAGAGGTGCTACAGTCACCTCCACAACTAAGATTCTACCTAACACTGGCCTTCTAACTTATCCTAGGACTCTATGAATGTAGTGCTATGATACCAAGCTTTCCACGCCTCGATCTCACCCCCTGGGTGGGACCGACATTCTTAGCCACTAAGTTGCCTTAGTAGCCATGGAAGAACCACTCTGATCATGCATATCTCTATTCACATCACTCAGAAAAATCAATAATAATAATATTAGAAGTGTAATATGAACCTCATAATAAGAATAGATAATTCAAGTCTGAATGCTATACATCTCATTCTGAAAACCTCTTCTAACTAAAGAATGGACTACTAGTACAAGACTTTACTAGCTAGTCTCTAATGAATGAAATAATAAATAAATAAAGATAATATCCAAGATCTAGAAAAAGAAATAAATAAAAGTAACTCCATATCTAGTCCCTAGAATCAAGTGAGGACTCACCAATCTTTTAGTCTTCCAAGTGCGTAACATATCAACCTTGAACGTCCGGACGGTTGGAAAAATCTGCATGAAGGGTTAACAAATGCAACAAGAGTAGAATCAACACACAAAATATGTAATAAGTATGTGCGTAGGTATACAAGTAGACTATACAATACAATATTATAGGTGCTATGCAATTCATGAATAGTAAAATCAACTTCAGCTCTAACTCAAAGTTTAACAATTTATAATAAAACATTGAAAAAATATCTCAAATAAACCCAGTTAAAACAATTTAACTCATTAGTTTTTAACAAATGATAAAGACTCAACTAAAACATTCTTTCTCTTTCTTTCTTTCAAGACATTCAATTTTAACTTCTCTTTGGGAGTTTCTGTAAAGACATACCTCAAGGCATAAAGCGATGAAGTCCAAAAATTACCCTGTGTCTAGGGGCTTCTAACCTACCAAAGGGAAATGAATCTCTCTCTAGTGTATCCAACTAGATTATAGGCACACTTAATGGGCCAAAATAATAATCCGTGTGTTAGGCTATATAGGTTTGGGCTAGACGAGCTTCGTGTCCACCCATCTCTGTGCTAATACTCCTCCTATAAAACAACATTTTAGTTATTTATGTATTAAATTCACTTCACATTTAAATATCTCAAGACTAGAGGGATTCCCTTGTGGAAAATAACTAATCAAGCTACAACATCAATAAATACCACTTATCGGGTAAACTCAGTCAATTATGATTCTTCATTATCATCATTACATTTCAGCTTGTCAATTGAGCATAAACATCAATACTTCTCTTCAATTAGGCATAATTAGCAAAAAATCTTCAATTTAGACATGCTTCACATTCATATTTAAAATCATGTAATAAGTCTAGTAATTATGATAATTTATTGCACAATCAAGTTTTAAGAGTAAATTTTGAAAATAATGTTCAATTCATACCTCAAAGCTTTTTTTTTTCTTTTACTTTAATTATAAAAACATGCTAACTCATGAGGACATTCATAATTTAATACTTATCATATAAACTTTATTGTTAATTAATTATCATAGAAACATCATAATTCTAACTCAAAAACATCAAGTAAATCATCACTTCAAGAATTCATAGTTTATAGGATTTAACAAGAACCCTAACATGCTTTTACATCTTCAAAACCATATTTCGAAAAGTACTTTTGTGCACAAGGATGAAAGGAGTCCTTGTTGAAAACCCAGTACCTCAATTGAAGAATTTTGATGGAGGAAAGTTGATCAATTTTCTCTTACAAGTTGAACTTTTAGAAGGACCCTACCTTTGTTCTTTAGAGAATTTTAGAGAAAAATATTTTTTTGATTTGATTAAGTGTAGAATAATTTGGATTAAGTGTTGCGGTTTAAATACCTTAGAATTTCAATAAAAAATTACATAGCATTAGTGATTTAAGAGGTGGAAAATATAAAAAATATCCTTGAAAAAATGGGAAAGAATTGAACAAAATAGACATAACCGTGTTACCATCCGTCTCACGGTTGCTATCATGGCAACCTTTCAACCGTGACACGGTGAGTGCCATATTTACTCTCTCTCATATTTCTCTCCATTCTTTTAGTTTGAGTGTGTCACATTTAAGATTGCTCCAAGCTTCCTATCGTGGAACTTTTTGAGGTTTCTAAACATGTAAAATATGTATAAATATGGGGGTTGATCCCATACCTTTACCATGTCTCTAGGATATAAAATAACACCATTTCATCCCTCAAAAACACCAACATATTCTTGAATCACAAAATATCATCAGAATACTACAAGGCTTTAAAGAAATGGTCATAACTTCCTACTTTGAACTCGATATGCATGGTTTATTGAGTTATGAAGTAGACTTTGAGAGATTTTCAAAAGTGAAAACCAAAAACCATACCTATTTAGTAGGGAAAAAACAGTTAGGCTCACCTCAAGGCTTAAGTTAAGCCATATGCCAATAATGAGTAAAACTCTAGATAACTTTTCAAGGTGTTATAAAAAACCTTAGAAAGACGATCTGTCCACAAATCACAATGGGAGGCCAAAAAAAAAATTCCTTTGAGATGAATGGTCAGAAGTATGTTCTTAATCCTATGAAACCTTCTCAAGTCCATAGTGTGTATCAAAATATAAAGTCATTAAAGGGAAAAAAGTGATAACAAGGTAGAATAGGTAGGATATATTATGGAGGGGGTTAACAAAGGTAAAGAAAGTAGGGAGTTGAAGGGGAAGGGCAAGTTGTTGATGCTCTCTAACTACAAGGAGATTAGGGAAGAGGTAGATGCCCAAAGTCCATTAGTCCTTATTACACATGGGGGCACCTTTTACATATTAACACTTCTACTTATTATTTCCCACATTCTATCTCACTTATTTTGCAGGATTGTAGGGATGTCTTTCACAAGGAGCTTCCAAGTGGATTTCCCCCTCTTTGGGGAATTGAGCACCAAATTAATTTTATATCAGGGTTATAATTTCCAAAGGAACCGGTCTATAGAAGTAATCCGAAGGACACAAAGGAATTCCAAAGGCAAATTAATGAATTCCTCAACAAAGAATATGTGATAGAAAGCACAAGCCTCAACAAAGAATATGTGATAGAAAGCATGATCTCATGTTTCATATCGGTAATTCTAGTCCCCAAGAAAGATGGCTCATAGTGCATATGTGTTGATTGTCGAGAAATTAACAAAATAACGGTAAAGTATCTCTATCCCATTCATAGACTTGATGGCATGCTTGGCGAATTAAATAGTTCTTTTTTTTAAGATTGATCTTAGGAGAGGGTATCACTAAATTAGGATAACCAGTGATGATAAATGGAAAACCACATTCAAGACCAAGTTTGGTCTCTATTAATGGATAGTTATAACATTTGGCCTCACTAATTCTCCTAGAATTTTTATTCTTTTAATGAATCATGTCATGAAGCAATTCATTAGAAAATTTATGGTGGTTTACTTTGATGATATTCTTGTGTTTAAAAAATCCATAGAAGAACATACTAGTCAATTAAAGAATACTTTTGAAGTGCTTAGGCACGAGCAATTGTATGCTAATGTTGATAAGTGCTCTTTTTGTGTGAATGAAGTTGTTTTCTTGGGGTTTTTTTTGTGAGTATTAGGGGTGTTAAGGAAGACATATATAAGATAGCTGCTATAAAAGATTAGCCAACTCCTAAATCCATTGGTGATTTTTGGAGTTTTCATGGGTTGGCTAGTTCTTACAGGAGGTTTTTCAAAGGATTTAGTATCATATATGCCCTATTAACCAAAGGGATTAGCAAGGATATTCCTTTCAAGTGGAGTGTTGAGCAAGTAAGTATGCTAAAGAATTGAAAATAATGACATGCTCCGCTACTTTGTAGCAGTTGTCTAATTTGAGAAGATGCTTGAGATGGAGTGTGATGCTAGTAATGTAGGAATTGAAGCTATATCAATATAAGACCTAAAGCTCATTGCTTACTTTAGTGAAAATCTAAAAAGAGCCACCTCGAACTATTCTAGATATGGCCTTGAATTGTATGCACTCATTAGATCTTTGAGCAATTGGAACCATTACTTGTGGCCTAAAGAGTTTGTGATTAGGACCGATAATGAGTCCTTAAATTATCTTAGGGCCCAAGGAAAATTGAATAGAAGTCATGCCAAATGGATTGTATTCCTACAATCTTTTCCCAATGTAATACATTAAAAGAAGGGTAAGAAAAATGTCGTGGCAGATGTCTTGCCTTGAAAGTATGTTTCATTGAATATTTGTCTTCTAGATTAACTATTTTGAACATTTAAATACTTTGTATCCTGATGACCCCACCTTTTCTCAAATCTACTAAGATTATGAGAAGTGGGAAAGGGAAAAATGGGTTAGGGGATAGATTTTTTAGTTTTTTTTTTTTGTAAATTAGATGGTTTATTGTTTAATAGGGAAGAAGATTTGTGTGACTATGAGATCTTGGAAGGAGTTGTTTTTTAGGGAGGCACATAGCAGTAGATTGATGGGTCACTTTAGCATTGATAAGACCTACGAAATCTTAGAGGAACAATTCAATTGGCCAAAAATGTGCAATGAGGTTGAAAGAATTTGTGGCCATTGTCTTGAATATAGGAGTGTCAAGTCACGACTACTTCCTCAAGGATTGTACACCCATATCCCCTCTACTAAGACTTGGCTTGACATTTCTATGGATTTGTTTTGGCTTTCCAAGGGCCAGAAGGGGGGTAGAGATAGCATCTTTGTAGTTGTTGATCCATTTTCAAAGATCGCTCATTTCATTTCATGCCATAAATATGATGATGCACCTCATGTATCATCCTTATTTGTTGAAAATATTGTTAAGTTGCATGGAATTCCTAAAACCATTGTAAGTGATAGGGATCCAGAACTCCTTAGTCACTTTTAGAAAGAATTTTGGGTTAGGCTTGGTATCAAATTATTATATTCTATTTCTTTCCACCCAAAAACCCAAGACAAACTGAGGTGGTCAGTAGGACACTTGGTTCTATGCTTTATGCTGTAGTGCATGGGAAATTGACCTCATGGGAGGAACATCTTACTTAGTTGAATTTTCTTATAATCGTGTTGTTCATAGAACTATTAGCATAACTCAATTTGAATGTTGTTCATAGAACTATTACCTCACAGCTCCATAGGGATTCTATGTGTAGAAGATAGCTTAGGGGAAGAAGAAAAGGAAAAATGAGGGTTCATGAATTTGATCCAATGCTTGATTAAGTCCAAAGTGGACCGTTTTGGCGCAACCCCCTTCATTTTGGTGAGTTGACTGTTTTGGGGCCTTTTTGAAGACTTGTGAACTGTTTTAGTATTTTGAAAGACTTGGTGGGAAGACTTGATCACCTTTAAACCTTCCATTTTTGTGCAAGTCTATAAATAGATCATTTCTTATATTGTAGTAACTAGATTATCTTTGATTGTAATATTGACATTCTTACATGAGTTGAGAGTGTTTGGTAAGATTTTGATTGATTGTTGATTAGAAACTAGGGCTGTGAAGTAAATTGGATTTAATCGAGGTGTTCGTAGGAGATAGGTCCTTGAAGGATCCCGTAAGTTGGAAGTTTTCGAGTTTAGCATATTCTTAGTTTCCAAAAACCTCCTTCTCGTGTCTATTTATAGGAATAGATATTATAAAATAATTGAAAGTGGAGGTTTTGAGGTGTAACATACTTCTTAGTTGCCACTTTTTCATTATTAGCTATATTTTCTTTATCTTTGGTTTCTTCAATTGTGTTTATTAATTTAGCTTCCATAAGTCATCATCTATCAATGCCTAAGTTATGAAAGTAAATTGTTAGAACCAATTCACTGGTTTTTGTAATTATAATTCATACCACTTTTTTGGAGAGGTGATATATGCCGCAAATGCGGATGAGAATGTATCTCAGATACATTGTGAACTAATGCATAAATACATTCATCAAATTTAACCTAGTGTATCTGTTTATATGTATCTAGTATTAATGTCATGCATTTATTTATATATATATCTAGTACTAATTTATTTATATATATACACACACATATTTGATGTCAAATATGCATAGATACAAATTTCATTTGGTGTATATATTTATATGTATCTAGTATTAATTTCATGCATCTATTTATATATATGCATTTAGTATTAATTTCATGTATTTGTGCATATATACAACCATAACTTCACTGGAGAAGGGAAAGAAAAAGGCAAGGAGAGAGAAGAGAATGAGGAGAGAGAGGGAAGAGAGAAGGAAAAAAAAAGAAGTTGAGATATATATCAAGCATGACATTAAAGAAGTGGTATATTTTATAACTTTTTAAAAGTAGTGAGATAAAGAGTAAATATGATAAGAATGTTTGATTAATTATTTAATTTATCCTTAATAAAATCATATTTTGCAAACGACAATAGTTTGAGACTATTATTAGCTCATTGCTTCATGTAGAACCATCAAAATGATCCAGCCCAACCCTAACTGCTATTAGGATAAGGTTGGACTACAAAATTTTAAGCCCACTTAAAAGTGGGGGCTTATAAGCCTAACCCAAGTTAGCCCATTAGTCCTTGAGCTTGACTGAGGTTGGCTTGGGTCATGCTGGTCCGTGAGCCAAAAGACTGTTTAATTTAAATAAAAAATTTAAAAAAACATTTGAAAAAAAGAAGAAGTAAAAACTAAGAATAGTGCTTATCAAAGAAGCCTTAATATCTTACCCAACATTTTTATTTATTTAGCTTTAAATCATAATCACCAAGTATAAATGTTCCATTTATATTCGCTATTCAATTTAAACTTAAAATATGAAAGAAAATTGTGAAAAAATTTAAAGCTAGAAATACTGGTCATCGAATAAGTTTAAGTATCTTACACAATACTTTATTCATTTATCAACAGATTCCTAATATTAAAAGTCCTAATCACGAAGTGTAAAGTTGCATCCATCATGAAAATGTTTAAACATTTATTATACTATAAATCAGTTGCATGACTTTACTCAAATTCAAAGTGTAATGGTTTTAAGTGAATTTAGATATTGTTAATTGTTGATATATATTTATTTGAGTTTAACAAAATTAAATTTGTATATGGAAGAAGATGATGATAATTAAGATAACTTTATCAACGAATCCAAATGTGCTTGATGGTATATTGGTGTTGAATAAATTAATAATATGGTAGAAATGTTAATAAATTATAATAACTATATATTTGAATGTAGATTGAAATAAATTCTTATAAAAAATGAAGGGCTGGGCCATTCCATCCCGTGACCCTTTTAGGGTTGGATAGTACTAGATGTTTTAAGGCCATTTAAGATGAAGAATCGATCTGTTCGAACCCATCTAATTATGTGGCATGTGGAGCTTGGATTTGGCCAACTCATTTTGACAACTCTAATTTAATGATACGAAAAATAATATAATCAAAATTTAAATGACAACATTAGTTGAATAATATTTTATTATATATATATATATATATAGA
>JBDJHY010952826.1:0-14591 GCA_039654485.1 Withania somnifera
TTTACAATGGTTACAAATGATTGAGCCTACACAAGAACTCAATCCCAATATCCTGCCTAGGCTACACAAGTACTCAACTTACACTTAATGCTCAGCTTATACTACACAAGAAATTAGCTTTACAATTCTTACTGAGCATACAAAAGAACTCATCGTTCACAAAAATTCTGCTAATCCTACACTTGAACCTAGCATATTATATTTTGTTTTTTATGTTATTCCTTACTCGAATTCCCTTCTCTCTTTTTTATATACTCAGTAAAACACTAGAATTATAATGCTTGCTAAAAGAGAAGTAAAGAAAGAAACAATTGAGGAATAATAGAGCTTACATATCCTCTTGAAGAGTAATTCCTTATATAGATGTGGAAACTAGATGTTGGAACAAGCCAAGGGATTTGGTCCTTGAAAATAATTAAGATGTTAAACTATTTACAAGAAAAACTTTGACACTGCATTGGTTCCTTTAGCTCACTCATTGGGAGATTAGTATATAAGCAAGATTTTTTATACTTCTAACCTATTTTTGGAAAGTCTTTATCATAAATGGTTAGAAATATTAACATTAGAAGCATTTCCTATAATAGCTCTTGTCATAGCTCATTTTTTCTTCTTTGAATCAGTTAGTAAAAACAACTCTAGTGTACTCAATCTTTAAGCTAGTGTTTGTAAAATCCTTGATTTGTATTTGCAAATATTATTTTCATTGATTGAAATATATATGAACATTGAAATTTTTGGTTGTCTGTCCAGAATATATCAAATATAGGATTCCCAGTATTGTCCAGTATCGGAGTAGAAAAAGTTTAACTGGGTAGACACTTGGTTGTTTAAAACTGATGAGTCTGAAATAATTTCAAATTAATATTTTCTCATATTTAGGAAATATGAACTTTTATTATAAACCAATAGTCCTACGTAGTATTGCGTATTCTTGAAGTTGTAGCTCGAGTCAGACCTTTTTATGATTTGTTCATGGATTCCATAACCTTCTTCATATGTTATTATTATTGTAGAGTATATTGTATATCTTATTATTTTTACCTTCCTGTGTACCAATACATTTAATGTACTAATGCACACTCTATTCTTGCATGCTCTTACCATGTAAATCCGACTAGCCATCCAAGTGCTCATGGTTTACATGATTTGCTGTCTAAACCTCGAAGTCGAAGTTGGTGACTCCTCATGTTCTGAGGACCATATTTTCTAGATTTATTTCATTGTTCTATATTAATAGCAGCACTTGAGACTTAGTATTTATTTCACGTTGTTCTACCTCTATAGGGAATTTCCTAGAAGCTAAGTATACCAGATTGTAGTGGCTTTAAAATAGTGATTTAATAGATCTGAGATTGTAGTTTCAGTATTTATTTCATTACTTATGTATTATATTCTTATGAGATACCCACTACTATTTATTATATTCATTGCTTCAACTTAGTGTTGAGTGAGTAGATATATGCCAGATCCAATAGTACTTTTGGGTCACCTTGTGACTTCGGAGGTTCAAGCAACTTCATACCACTTCATCCCTTTCACTCTTCAACCTGATATCTACATTCATTGCCTTGTCGCATTCAGAGGGTGAGCTTGGGGCATGACAAACTTGATTCAGAGCATTAGGTTCAAGTGTCCAAGGATGTCAGAAATCCAATGTTAGGTGGAGTCTCTTTTATGGGTGTGAATTATAGCATACTTATAATTGTGAAGATACTAACCATTTAGGAAATTTTCCTTTGTTTATGTCTTATTTCGTACTTTAGAGTTTAACTACATCAATAGTTTCCTACTTATGCTACACGTATTTCAAATCATGACTCCACAATGTTCTAACGCAACTCCAACCCATTGAAAGCTAGCCCACCAATATAGGAAGTAGGCTCAGCCAGCTCAGGCCCCAGCTCCCCCAATTCCTTACCTCATCCACACAATATCTCTACAGCTACATTCAAGAATGTAATTCAGTTACTTTCTCAGACTTCCAGTGCCCAGGCCTAGCATTAGATAGTAGTCCCTACAGTTTAACTAGTTGTTCAGGATGCTAGCACAGTTAGAGTAAAGGGGTTCCTCAAGATGAGTCCTCTGAAATTCTATGGTTCCAAAGTACTAAAGGGTCCAAAGAATTTCATTGATAAGATTTGTCGGATTTGTGACATCATGAGAAGGGTAGATGAGGTAGAGTGGATCTTGTTTTTTATTAACTAAAGAATGTTGCAAGATCATAGGTAGATTAAACGAAAAAGAATAAGTTAGCAGGTACAACCCTCCTTCATGGGATATGTTTGAGGTGTCTTTTTTGGGTAGGTTATATTTTAGGGAGAAGAAGGAGGAGAAATACCGAAGTTTTTTAGTTTGGAGAAGGGATCCATGTCTTTAGCTGAGTATAGGATAAAATTCACCCAAAGTCTAGGTATGCCCAAGATATGATTGCTAATATTTGCAATCGTATAGGTATGTATGTCTGGCATATCTCTCCTTATATAGTGAAGGAAGGGATAGCAATAACTCTTAACAATGACATGGACATTGGTAGGTTGATAGTTCATATGGAATAAAGAGACAAAACCAGTTAAGGGAGAGTTATTGCAGTAAGAAGGCCAAGACTATCCAATCAGATTTCAGCTAGCCTAAGTATGGTAGAGGGCATAGGTCTTAGTAGTAGCAACAGGTTTCTAGGGGACCAGTTCCATCTTCCTTTAGTTCCCCTTCACAGAACTTCAGACCTCTGAAAAATCAGAAGGGTAGTCAGATCAGTTAGTTTCTTAGAGTAGTGCTTTTACTATTTGTGGAAAGTATGGTAAGAACCATATAGGTCAATTTTTGGTTGGTCAGAATGGATATTATGGATATAGATAGGTTTTCACAGTATTTGATATTATTCATCTAAGGGTTTATTTAGGTGCGGTAAGCTAGGCCCCAGGATTAGGGATTTCCCTAAAGCCAGATAGTGTGTGGTGATAATAAAGTTCACACTGCTCTATCTATAGTAGCACCAGTATCCCAACAAATTTAGAAGGGGAACTTTTCCTAGTACCTGTGGTGGCTAATGCCAAAATAGGTTGTATGCATTTGTCTCCGGATAGGAGCAGGAACAATCACCTGATGTTGTTACATGTATGTCGAGAGTTCATCATGTTGATGTGTATGAATTGTTATACCTAGAGCTACCCTATTATTTTTTTCCCCATATGTTTTTAGTCAGTTTTAGATCAGCTTTTAGAGTCTACTTGAGTCTTTGTCCTCTCTATGACAATAGTTTCCCAATCATATCTAAGAGAGTTTATCGTAGTTGTCCAATGTTAGTTTTTGGTAAAGTTGTTCTAGATAATCTTCTTGAGTGAGATATTGTAGAATTTTATTTCATCCTAGTTATGGATTGTCTTCATTCATGTTATGCCATGATTGAATTTCGGACCAAATTTGTCCATTTTCATTTTTCCTAATGAGCTAGTCCTTAGTGGTAGAGTTGTGTAGTTGTTCCTAAGATGTAAATTTGTTTCCTATATAAAAGACATAAAGATGATCTCTAAAGGGTGTATCTACCACATTTCACGAGTTAAGGACTCTGAGTTTGAGATTCCTAATATTCAATCAATTTAAGTAGTAAAGAGTTTGTCGATGTGTCCCTGAGAATATACCTAGAGTCCCTCGAGAAAGTGAGTTAGACTTTTTAATAGACCCCATTCCAAGAACTCAACCTATTAATATTCCTCTATATATGATGGCTTGTGCAGAGCTTAGAGATCCTAAGCATAATCTAGAAGACCTCCTAGACAAGGGGTTCATCTGTCCTGGCATGTCTCCCTGGGTGCCTCTGACTTATTCATGCAAAAGAAATATGGTTCCTTTAAAATGTGGATCGATACTACCAGCTGAAAAAAGTCAATCAATAATAAATATCCACTCCTAAGGATTGATGACTTTTTTGATCATCTTCAGGTTGCTAGTCATTTCTTAAAAATTAATCTTTTGTTACATGAACATCATCTTAGAGTAGGGGAGGGTAATATTCCTAAGAAAGTTTTCAGGACCCGCTATGTCCACTTCGAGTTTGTTATCATGACTTTTGGTCATACTAATGATCCTACAACATTCATAGACCTCATGAAAAGGGTGTTCAAGCAACACTTGAACCTTCTTAGGATTGTCTTTGTTGATGATATTTTGGTTTACTCCGGAAGCTAGGAGGAGAATGCAGACCATCTTAAAGTTGTTCTTTAGACTCTTAGAGACCGTAAAATATATGCCAAATTCTCTAAGTGTGAATTTTGGCTAAGTTCAGTTGCCTAATTTGATTATGTCATTTACAGTGAAGGTATCGAGTGGATTCACAGAAGAAAGATGTTTTAGAAACTGGACCAGACCCACCTCTTTGTTTGATATCCTTACTTTCCTAAAGTTTTATAGTTATTATTGTAGGTTCATTTATGACTTCTCCTCCATATCCGCTCTTTTGAACCATCTGTCTCAGAAAAAGCTGAAGTTTGAATTAATAGATCATTGTGAGAAAAATTTTCAAAAGTTGAAAATTAAGTTGATTTTGGCTCCATTCTTGACTCTTCTAGAGGTTTATGACGGTTTTGTAGTATGTTGGGATGCTTCCTGGGTTGTATTAGTGTGTGTATTGATATATGTCAAACGGAGAGCATCCTTAGGCAGGACCAATATCCTTAGACACTAAGTTATCTTAGCAACCTCGGATGAACCCTTAGATTATGCAAGCTTTATACACTCACTCTTAGCGGAAGCAATACCAACTAATTAAGAAATAGTGGACCTCACATCAACAATAAATAATGAAAACTCAATGTACCAATACTAACTCAATATCATTCTGAAAGCCTCTAAACGTGAAATACTAGACTGCTAGGACAAAATCTCTAGCTAACCTTAAAAAAATAAAATAAAGAATAAATCTAGTGCCTTAGCTCAATAAAGTAGAGATAAACTCCATAGTCAATCCTCAAACCAATGATGACTTACCACTCTTCTAACTTTTACAGAATGCAAGTCCAATCAACCGCGAGTATCTAGAAGGATGGTATGATCTGCATGGGGGTTACAAGTAATATAAAAGTATGGGTTAGCACCTGAAATATACTGAGTATGTGGCAGGCATAAAAGATGACATATAGTAGTAAATTAAAAGTGTTATGTAATGCAGGCTCAACTCAGCTACGAGTTAACTCAAATAAGTATTTAATATATTTAAAGAAAATAATAAGAAATCTTCACATATCAATAGTAAAGGAAAAACTCATCTAAAATATCTTAGCTTCAACATCTTTAAGCAAAAGACAAAGACTCAGTTAAAAATTATTTTTTCACTTTTTTTTCAAAACGATCAATTTTACTTCTCTTCGAAAATTTCTATAACTGACACAACTCTTTCCTTAACAGTTAAGTCAACATATTAACCCATTTAGAGGGGTCTCAATACATTTTCAAAGGGTATGAACCTCATTTATCCTAGTAGATCCAACTAGTCTACAAAAAGGCACACTTAATGGGCCATAAAATAATCCCTACATTAGGCTATGCAGGTTGAGGAAATAAGCGCCTATGTCAACCCTCTCGATGCTAATACACCTCTCATAAAAATACTTTTGTTCAAACTTTTGCTTTTAACCTTATCAACTAATGGACATTCTCTAATAAAACCACTAGTCAAACTCGAACTCTTCTGGCTACAACTCTCAATTTAGCCAAAATAGGCAAACTCAGTCAAATTAGACTCTTCATTAAATTCTTCTTCTCAACTTATAATATTAAGCATACAATCATGATTTCTCTTTAATTTGGCTTAACTAGACAAAAGTAGTCAATTTAGACATGTTTTGTAAATAGGTTCAAAAACCATGTAAAAGTCAATAACTTATGACATCAATTCTCATATTAAGTTTTTAAAAAAACTTTGAGAACAATATTAAATTAATGCTTTAAAACATCTTTTATACCTTTCTTTCACCTTTTAAAATCACGCTAACTTATGAGGACTTACACAATTGATCACATATCATGTAAACTTCATAATCATAAATCAAAATCATCAGTAATACCTCTTTTTATTACTCGCTACAAGTATTCCACTCCTCTCACATTTGTCGAGTCACTTCGTACGTTGGGTCAAGAATAATAATCAAAAATGAAATAGAAACGACGCCTGGTTCGCCAAAGTACCATTGCTTCCAGCGCTTACATCCTCCTATCGCTTACTAGCTGCATGTGTTATATACCTATTGCTTTTAATCATGTGCTGCCTGCCTTAATTGATTTTCTGTAGCTCTTTTTTCCTTTACCTTGTTATTGGATTGCATCTTAATATATACATATAAATAAGAGCCCTAATGCTTCTACATCTTTAAGAAATTTAAGAAAGGGTCTTTGCACACAAGAATGAAATGATATCCTTGTTCATAGGATACATACCCAAATTGAAGCACTTTAATAAAGGAAAATTAATGAATAAGTTGTTGCAATTAGAACTTCTATTTGAGACCCTAGTTTCTTGATTGAAGAGGAATTTGGCGAAGAGCCTTTCGTTAATTAATATTAATGTAGAAAAAATGCTTTAAAGTGTTAGGGGTTTACATATCATCACATTTAGAGTCCTAAATGACATGGATTTAAGTCTGGAAGATACCACAAAATACTAGACTACCTTTTATTAAAACCACTGAAAGTTGAACGAAAAACTCCATGAGTCACTCCATGACTCGTGGAATGAATCATAGGATGGGATTTGCTCACTGAAATTGGCATCCTGTTTCATAATTCATACCATGACTCATGGTATTCCCCTTCATGACTCATGGATTGGTAGGTTTCAATTTTTCAAGGGCCACAGTACAACTAACAGTACAAGTCTGTGAAGCTCACTTAACAACTCGTACAAGGAACCCATAGGAAACATCCAGAATATGAAAAACTCAATTTAAACAGTAGATGGACTCTACAACTCATGGGTCTGCATTCCATGAGTCATGATCCTCACCTATAACCACCTGGGAGCATTTTTAAGTTTAATAAGAGTAAGAATACGTTCAAAAGCGTCAAATCAAGTATGGGATATGACAACACACCATGGTAAGGTTGTAACATATGTTTTTAGATATCTTAATATGCATGAGATAATTATCCCATTCATGATATTAAGGTGGTAGCTTTTGTTTTCCCCTGCTTTGGAGGCACTATTTGTATAGGGTGTATGTAGATGTCTTCACTAACTATAATAGTCTACAGTATGAGTTCAATCAAAAGGATCTTAATCTTCATTGAAGGAAGAGGTTATAGCATCTAAAAAACTATGAAATAAGTGTTATGTATCATCTGAACAAGGCCAATGTAGTGGTTGATGCTCTCAGTAGGTTGTCTATGGGTAGCGTAATGCATGTTGATAAGGATAAGAGGGATATAGCTAGAGGTGCATAGACTTTCACACCTTATGGTTATATTATTTGGTTTTGTGGATGGAGGTATGTTGGTTTAGAATTCTTCTTAATAATCTTTAGTGGTGGAGGTAAAGCAAAAGCAAGATAGTGATCCTGTCTTAATTTAGCTGAAGGGTGCAATTCAAAATAACAAAGTTTTGGTTTTGTCTCAAGGATAGAAGGTGTGCTTCATTATCAAGATTGCCTTTGTATTCCAAATGTAGATGGGTTGAGGCAGAAGATATTTTCCAAGGCTCATATTTCCAGATATTTCATTCACCCTAATTCCACTAAGATCTATAAAGATCTGAGAGAGGTTTATTAGTAAAATAGGATTAAGAAAGACATAACTGATTTTTTGGCTAAGTGTCCTAACTATCAGCAAGGAAAGATTAGTCCACATTATTCCAGGTCATATCAAATTTTAAAGATAGTCCATTCTATCTTTCACATCTCCATGTTAATGAAATGCTTGGGAAATCCTTCTTTAGTAATACTTGTGGAGAATTTTAGTGTTAGAGACGTATGACCTATAAAGAGGTCTATGTTCAGATCTTATACCGACAGGTTTGTGGACTTCAAAATAAAAAGATATCATCAGTCAAAGTCCTATGACGTAACCAATTAGTTGAGCGAGCTACACAGAGAAGAGACATACATGATGAGAAGGTACCTAACACTTCTTTATTTCTAACTCCAGTTTAGTCTAAGCTAATACCCTCTACGTCCAACTATTTTTCTTATATCCATTTAAATGTAGAATATAGTACTGTAGCATTACATGAGTTTCGTTGAGTGTATTTGTACATTATTTCTAGAGTTAAAGGTAGTGCAATCAGTCAAAGTATAATGCATAATAGTCGAGTGTAGCTAGTAGGTTACTTATGGTTTCTTCAGCCCCTTGGTTAAATGAGAAGATTGCATGGTCATCATATCAGCTTGTAGCCAAAACTCCCTATAGCTTTAGAAATTTGTTCATTTGGGGACGAATAATCTCAAGGGAAAAATATTGTTACACCTTGAAAATCATCCTAGATCATGATTAAGCTAAATAAAGAAATTTAGTAAAATTTCATCAAAATTTGAACTGCTTCATGGTTCCACAGTAGGGTCCACAAACCGTTAACTGAGTGAAAGGACGTGGAACCCACCATTAAGTAGAGGTATTTTTTCTAATAGCTAATTTTAAAATTTCAAGTTGCACATGGCATTTGATGGATCGTCGAATGGATTAACGGCTCGCATTTGCTCCGCCAACTTGACCCCCAAATTCCAAAAGCACAAGTTTTTAGAGCATGTTTCTAAGGATAAGTAGAAACCCATCAACTATTATTGGCTTATTAACTAGGTTGATGTCCCATAAACCCTATCATTAAAAGAGCCCAATTTCAGTTTTAATTCTTTATTAACAAAGTTATATTAGAGTTTTTCCACTCTTTAATGACTAACCCCATGTTATTTTATCTCAATTTGAGGAGGTATAAGTACCCAAAGCCACTATTCTATTTCATAATAAACCTTTTGACTTAGAAATTTAAAAATAGTCTCTCAAAGCTTTCTCAAAAATAGATAATGGTTCTTCAGGCTAGGGTTCAAGGGTAGAAAACTCTCATCAATTCATTGGAAAACTTTTTCAAGTATTCAAGGACTTTAATAGGGGTTGATTTCCACCCCTGTGTCCACATAATCCCTTGTTTTAGTTTTAGATTTGATAGATTCTAGGGAAAATCCCTATTTCTTTGTAGATAGTAGAACCATTGTCCATGACATAAATTCCTGTTGTTATTGTTGTTTAAGACAATTTGTATGAATATTATGAAGTTTTCATAACATAGTTCAACTTGTAATTCAGGTAATGGTGCATGTCAACATCCATAAATTGTATCTTCGAGGTTGAAAACCCTATTTTGTAGCACTGTCAGATTCTCACAAAATCTTTACATAGTTTTAAACTCCAAGCTTATACAGTGAATGTTTCATCAATTTATGACATTTGGATTTATAGAGATTAATCCCAATTTCAGTGTAAAAAGATGTTGTAGCCAGTTTTTGAAAAGAATGAGTTGTAGCGTTAATTTGACAATTGTTTCGTCCAAACAGCCTAATGTAGCATTATTACTTGATCAGATGGTATTTCAAATTATGTCCAACTGATAAAGAGTAGTATAGTTGTAGCTTCAGTTCTTGGAAATTTTATTACCACTGAGACAATTCAGGCACAACACCCTTATCCCATAACCTATATTGCTAATTGTAGGAATTGTGGCATGGGACAAAGAGACTTATTTGTAGCACTTAGTGGATCCACTGGGAAACTTATGAGCTCCCTATATCCCAGTAAGGTACAGAGAGCCCCTCCAACATGTGTATAATATTTTTTAGTTCCATAGTTTTCCACCCGAAATATGTCATTTATAGAAACTCCCATCATTATTCATCATTAGAGTAGAAAAAGTTTAACTTAGACACTTTCTTGTTTAAAACTGATAGAGTAAGATTTACTCATATTTATGAAGTATGAAGTTTTACTATAAACCGGTAGTCAAGTGCATTATTGCCTATTCTTTAAGTTGTAGTCCCAAGTCAAACCTGCTTATGATTTGTTCATGCATTGCATAACCTACTTCATATGTTATTATTATAAAGCATATTGTATATGATGTTATTTTTACCTTCCTGCATACCAGTGCATTCAAAGTACCGACGCACACTTTGTGCCTGCATATTTTTACCATGAAGGTTTGTCTAGCCATCACAAAATTCACGGTTGATTGTAATTGCAGTTTAGAATAGAAGTAGAAGTTGGTGAACCCTCATGATCCGAAGAACATATTTTTCAGCTTTATTTCATTGTTCTTTTATTGTAGATATTGAGACTAGTTATTTTAATTTTTTGTAAAGCTAGCTAGGGCATATCCTAGAAGGTAAGTATTCAGTATTGTAGTGGCTTCCATACAGCGATATAATAGATTTGAAATTGCAGTATCAGTATTTATTTCATTACTTATATTTTTTAATTTATTCTTTTAGGATACCCACTACTATTTATTATATATATTGTTTTGTTGAGTATTTAATAAGCAGAGCTATGCTAGAGTCAAGGTACTTTCAGGTCACCTGGTGGCTTTGATGTCTTGTCGTGTTAAGGAGGTGAGCTCTACATGTTATATAAATGCCAAACAGTAATCTTCTAAATTACAATATCCATTTCAACTATGTAGACACAAGTCAACAAGCTCTCACTCTCCCTAAGAAACTCCCATGAATCAAAGATGAACCATAAGTTTTTTCTTTAGTATACTTGCTCTACTAATTCAAGAAAATCTATATCGACAATCAAGTAGGTCCTAAATAGTTGTAGTATAGATTAAGAGATGTTTTGAAATAATTTGTCTAAAATAATGGCTAACCTCCCTAGGAAATTTTAATACTTTACTTTAGCACTTCCAATCTTCAACTACCAATTCTTGATCTTCTTTAATTTTCTACGCGTTACTTCACAATTTTTTTCTTTTTCATTAATCAAAAATTTATTATAGTAATAGAAAGAATCTTTTTTCGTATAATTTTCTGTTTTATTTTCATTTGATACTAATGCGACAATGGTTTTTTTAGCTCAAAGTACCCATTAACCATCTTTCTCTTTCAAGTAATTCATATTTTCACTTTCGTGCTAGACTAAGTGTCTTTAGAGATCTCTTAGACCAAACATTCATGATCAATAAAGAAAAGAAGGGATTATGATACATTTGTGGTTATTAAAGAAATTAGGCTGAAGGCTCAAAATAATTTGACTAAGAATAACATGAAAGACAGGCACAAAAGAGGACATACAAGGTGGCTAATCAAACAAATCCTCTATCGCTCTCTAAACATGACTAATTTTATTTCTCTTCAAAAAATACTCATGGTATGATTTAGAAACTGTATGAACACATGAAATTCATCTAAGCTCTCACATCACATAAGGCACATGCTTGGCAACAAGATACTATTATATAATTTTTTAGTTAATATTCACACTAACAATTCAGCATTAAACATATGTACACAAGTCATAAAAATGAGCTTAGCTATCTCAAATAAGGTTGTTCTCTCTTTTTGCATAATTTCTTTCAAAAAAAAATCAGGACTTAAACATAGACATGATATCCTAATTGAGTATCTAGCATCGATTTTTGAATTTAGGATGCGATATTTCTACCTAATGACTATTTCTCCTCCGGATCATCATCATCTATGTATCGAAGGGGGAAAACCCCACTATGGCTAAAAGAAAAATAAAGTTACATCCTAAAAATTAAAATTGACTATGGATTTGGTCATCCTTTTGAAAAGAATTTACGGGAAGAAAAAAATCAAAAGGTTGAAAGAAAAAATATGCCATTAAAAATTAGAAACTAAAAAACCTAAAATTATCTGTTTGTGGTTTTAAAGTTTTTTTTATTTTTTTCTTTTATTTTCAAAAATTTAATTTTACTACCTAAAACTAAAAATAAGAAATAATAGAAATAAAAAGGAAATCATACCAAATAAAATGTATAAAATATTACACTAAAAGCAATAAAACAAAACTAGCATTACGGCATACAATCTCATGACAAAAATTAAAAACAAGGAAATAAAAAAATCATGCAAGGAAATAAATAAAGAAAAAATCGAAAAATAAGATAGGTAAAATATCACAAACTTTCCACCACACACTTAAAGTATTGTAGTTCTCAAACAATAAAATTAATAAATACAAAGGTTAAAGAAACTCTCTAGAGGTGCTACTCCTCAAACTCTAGTTTCGACTTCACGTCCTCCTTTGGTGGTATTGGAGGACTATCATTCTGATGTACGCCCGAAAAAAAGAGTGGTCTGTACTAGTGGTACTATTACCCACAAGATCCTCCATGTTAGCTTCTCCATTCTCAATTCTAATCATTAAATTTGTTAAAGAAGAGTTGAATTGACTGGTGATTTTTCATAATCTTTGTTCCAAAGTCAAACCCATGGTCATATCAGCACGTCCAGATGTGAAATGATGATACCAAATATCGTTTTAGGAGGATAAAGCTCAAAATCATCCACCGGTTTCCTTAGAACCCAGCGGCTCGAAGTATACCTTTCAACATGCTAAGGTAGATAAATCTATCCTTTCCTAATAGTCTCACCTTTGCCATTTTACCTAGAATTAAGTTTTTCATGTTCTTCCATCCTCCTCAACATAGAAAAAATCAAGTACGCCTTAAATTTCATAAGTTTGGTTTCATTGGACGTGGAAGTGATTCTATTGTTTATCCACCTTAATAACATCTGAGGTCTTGGCTAATGTTAATTCGAAGACAGGAACCATACATCCTCTAGTGCCACTCCCCCCCCCCCCTAATTCTCTAGAGTGAGTCCCATATACCATCTGGTGTAGCAATTTATAGTCCGACCTTTCATTGAAGTCTTCAAATACATAGGGTGGGTTTCTTGGAAAATTCATAAAGTCATTGATCAAATGATAGAAATATTTGTTACAGGAAAAATAAACAAAATAGTGAATAGGAAATTTCGAGGCTTGTGTTCCAAATAATTTTTTTAAAATAGATTCTCCCATTCACGAATAATGCTAGAGGGTTTACAATAGCGTATGCTACCCAGGATACAAAGAAAACATGAAGAAAAATTAGCTATTTATAGTTCAATGTGACCTTTGGTTGATTGGAACCTCTTCAGATTCAACTACTTAATGAGAATAAAGTCAGAATTCATGTATCCCATTAACTCAAGAAACTCTTGAGATGGATTTATTGAATTCATCCATGAATTTTGGCATGCCATTCATTGAATCCATAAAATAATTCATTAGGCCCTTGGAAATCTAAAGACTTTTTAAGCCAATAGCAAAAATGTGAGGTTTATCAGGCATGACATTTCGATCTAGCATTTGTGTCTGCACACGGATCAAGCTAATTTGGCTCACAACCTTTGATTTGTACCCCCTGCGCATAAACACGCTAGGTCGTACCACGGGGTATAGATTTGTCAACATTTTACAAATCTACAATGAGCACTTTCATATATAAAGTGTCACCCTTTCCTATAAACTACCAATATGGTATATAACACTCCCTTAGCTTGACTTTTCAATCAATATTTCTATTTATTCACACTCATTAATTATCCAACAATCCCCCATATGAATGAAAATTATTTTTGACTCAACATTTAGTGTTCGTCAATTGACTGCTGCATAGGAAAAGTAGGGGTTACCCTTTGAACTTCTCCCCTGTAAAGTATGCTTACCTTACTAGCATTCCAGTAGACACAATGTCCTTAAACTGTCCGGCTATCTAGTGTAAATAACCCACACAAATTATAAAGGAATTATTTTCATATTCATTTCTCATGATTTAGCTCATTTTGTCCATGAACCCATCCTGGTTCTGAAAGAGTTTCTAAAGAATTGAGCCTAAACAATTCTCCTTTGAAGCGCCCCACTTTTCTCTCACTTAAGTCTGAAGTAATCCACAGTTACTTCCTTAAGAGTCATTAAAGAAATAATATGCTAACTTTAACCGTATCATCATTGTTTCATGATAGGAATGAGTCGAGGTTACCCCCACAGTGAACTTTGAAAGTCTTAAAAGTAGGTTGTCCCATTGAACCTAGATATTGGGATCTCTAGTCACCTAGGTTGGTTTTCCTTCATAAGACCTTATTTTCCATAAGATTTACACCCATTTCTTTAGTTATTTTCTCAAATGCATCTTTATTTAATCCTTTGGTTAGTGGATCTGCAATATTATCCTTTGACTTTACATAGTCAATAGAGATAATCACAGTTGAGAGTAACTGTCTAATGATATTGTGTCTATGTTGAATATATCTAGACTTACCATTATACATGTCACTCTATGTGCTTCCAATCGCTGATTGGCTATTACAATGTATACAGATAAGAGCCAAACGTTTCGGCCACTTTGGAATATCCTCTAAGAAATTGTGCAACCATTCATCCTTTTCTCCACATTTATCCAATGTAATGAACTCAGATTCTTTTGTCAATTGGGCAATCACAGTTTTCTTTGAGAATTTCCAACATACTTCTCTACGAGCTAGTGTAAACACATAACCACTTTTAGATTTTGAGTCCTTTATATCAAATAACCAGTTTGCATCTGT
>JBDJHY010953044.1:0-14590 GCA_039654485.1 Withania somnifera
ATTGAGGAGAAGTTGTAATTTTATTACTTAATTGATAAGGAGTGAGTGAGAAGCTAATGAAGAGTCTAATTTTACTATATTTGCCTATTTTGGCTAAATTGACAGTGTAGCCGAAAGAGTCCGGGAAGGTCTAGTGTTTTATCAGAGATGGTCCATTAGTCGATAAACTTGAAAGATAAATTAAATGAAAATAATTATATTTTTTAGGGAGGAGTATTAGCCTCGAAGGTTGGCAAAGGCCTTCGACAAAGGCTCTTATAGCCAAACCTGTGTAGCCTAACTTAGGTATTATTATTATTATTATTTTGGCCCAATAAGTGTGCCTATAATCTAGATGGTTCCACTAGAGGTAGCATCCTTTCCCTTTTGCAAGGCTAGAAGTTCCTACACACAAGGTAATATGTAGACTTCATCGCTTTATGCCTTGAGGTATGTCAGTTATAAAAAGTTCCAAAAAAATAAGTAAAAGTGATAGTTTTGAAAGGAAGAAAGTGAAAGCTTATTTTTAACTAAGTGTCTATATTTTTTTAAAAGCTGATGAATAAGCTGTTTTAGCTTGATTTTCCTGGAGATGAGCTTTTTAACTATTTTCATTATAAACTGCTAAATTGTTTATTTGAGTTAGAGCTAAAGTTCATATTTACTATTCATGCATTGCATAGTACTTAGCATTATACAGTATAGCCCTTTTTATACCTACTCGCATACTCAATACATGTTTAGATGCTGATTCTACTGTTGCTAGATATGTTAAACCCCCAAGCAGATATTGCCAACCATCCATACATTCGAGGTTGACATTATTTGCATTCCCAAAATATTCGAAGATTGGTGAGTCCTTACTTGATTTGAGGGCAAGCTATGGAGTTATTTTATTTATTTATCTATATCTTGAACTTTAGCCTTATTTCATTAATTAAAGACTAGCTAGTAAACTCTTGTGCTAACAATTCATTATTTAGCTAGTAGACGCTTTCAGACTGAGATGTATGGTTTTTGAGACTTGACTTGTCTATTCTTTTATTGAGACTATTTGTTGATTATTGTGAGGAGACCATTACACTTATAATATTATTGTTATTGCTTTCGTTGAATGATGTGAGTAGAGCTATGCATGATCTAATTAGCTTTTTTGAGGCTGGTAGGGAAACTTAGTGGATAAATATGTCGGTCCCACATAGGGGTGATCTCGAGGTGTGAAAATATATAAAAATTAAGCTCGACGGGGCATAATATCCATATCAACAAAACAACATAAAGCCCAACAAAGCACAGTATCAGTATCCAAAAACCATAATCAGTCATATCCTAATATCCCCAACTTAACCTTGTGCTTATGTTCAAGAAAACAAAACCAAACATACCAAGAGTAAATTATCAATTCATGTTTGATTAGCAATCGACAATCCGACTCCACATTCTCCAAAACAAAAATAAGGTTCATGACTTCGGTTGGTACTAACGATAAGTCAACAAACATTTGAGAAACACCTTCCTCATTTCAAACATATTTTCAAGAATGCAAAAGAAAATAAAATGATTAAGTGACAATAAAGAAATTCAAAAAGTGACTCAAAGACATTAGTTAACAAGATATGCTCATTTGCCTTATTTTCAAAATTTACCAACTTCATCAATCCTTCCTAATTAACATGCAAAAGTCCTAAAACACACTTTATATACCACAAGAATAAAGTGTCAAAAGAACAACATTCACCCTTAACGATGAAATTCAAATGTGAACAAGTATTGTACAATAAGTTTCACCTTATGTTCTTTTATCACTAACTCAAATGTTTTTATTGGAAACCCGACAAAGACTTTTTAAAGCTTGTAATGTAGGCTTTGGGATGGTAGGAACAGGATTTAGTATAATAATAACTACACCCTCCTTGAATACCACACAACAATTTTCATTTATTTTCAAAACTTTGCTCACTTGTTTTTACCATTATCGTAATATACCAAGAATTATTATTTTTACTTTAACTTCGCCCCATGTACTATCAACTTCACCTATTCTTTTTCTTATAAGATTTAAAACTCTAACAATGATTTTTGGTTTAGGGAAGCATTTACAAAACCATTAAATACATCCTCTAACTCACCCCCATACCCCCATATTAAGCTTTTAACGCAATTTACCAATTTTAGCACTCAAAAAGGGAAGGTTTTAAAAGAGGAATTAATTCAAGGATGGATCTGGGCATGTAATTTGGTTGCCAAAGAATAGGTTAAATCTCTAATGGGATAAATAGGGGTAAAGATATCATGCAATGGTAGGATTTTTAGCTCAAATGGTTTTAAGAAAATCACAAATAAGGTCTAAGTTCATTTCTCCAACCAAAATCAATCAAGGCTAGTATTAAAAGACTAACTGGACAAGTTCTAAATAACACTAGTAATAAAAGAGTTATTGAACAAATACACACAACACATGGCATAGGAACTATTCTTGATACATCAATTTCACTTCCTAAACAAAATCAAATTGAGTCATAACAACATTTAAAAGTATAACATCACTAACTAGTGAAACAAGAGTCACAAAAAGAAATAAAATATTGTCAAAAAACCATTCATTTTCCATGGAACAAAATATTTTGGAAGGTCGTCTCATAGTGGAGACTACTCACTACTACAAAATAAGCCATTTACTTTCTACTCCTATAACAACAAAACTAAAAAAATGTGATATTTTTTCCCTTAAGAAAGTTGTCACTCTATCTGTCATCGGGAAAAAGCACTTAACACTATAAACTAATGAAAAATAAATAAAATTACTACAAAATAAATAAACTAAAAATAAACAACAAAAAATAGACACCAATCCACAAGGCCATAATATAAAGATCAATAAAAACAAATATATAACAATCAAGCCCGATAAGGGAACAATATCCACATCAAGAAAACAACATAAAACCATACAAGGGAACAATATTAGTATCCACAAACTATAATCAATCAAACACCAATAACCTCAACTTAACCCTTTAATAATGCGCCAATGATGCTATTTTTTGTAGTGCTCAATTAAATTCTAAAATAAATCAAATAATGTACAGATGTTTTCGAGTATAATTACCCAACTAATGAGGTCGCGATAAAATTCACGAGGAACAATAGAAAGGAAATTGAGTAAAAGCAAAAACTAAAGCACAATTACTATTAGTCAAATGGGTCTAGCACGTAAATAGGTATATATAAATAAAGGGTGTCACAAGAAGTAAAATATATAAATAAAATAAATGTTTGATCAATTACCGAGGTGGTAGAGTTAATGAATAGTCATAGCTTGTGAGAATTCTAATATTTTTGTATATCTTGATTTGTGTTTTTTGTTGAGCTATATATATATTTTTTATAAGTTGTAGTATTAGAGGATAGTTGGATGTCAAGATTAGGCACTAGTTCTTTATATTAAGAACAGTTGAGGATGTTTCTTAGTACATAGTTTTTGTACTCTTTCCTTTTATTTTCTACACTTTAGTGTAGGTGCTATAAAGGATCGAACTTGATCTCTTCTTCTCATTTCTAGAAACACACCCAGGACATCTAGAGGTACAAGTTGCTTGTTCACAGTCTCTGGTGTCTTGTTTTCATTAACTCAATGTCGTTACCTTACTTAAAAGACTTGGTGAGACTTTAGAACAAGCTTTGTATTAACTACTACCTAGTGGATTTATACAGTGGCTTTTTGATTTTGGGTATAATATATGACTTCCTCTTAAATATTTACTTATGTATTACTTTTCGTATTTATTTTGGATTTTTTCAAATTTATTCATGAGTTAGGCTGACCTACCGGGATAGGAAGGTAGGTGACATCACACCTAGATTTTGATGCATGACAAATTAGTATTACAACCTTAGGATTGTTGGTCCTACTATACATAAGCCAAGTCTTATGGAGTCTTGTAATTGGTTTATAGACATCAATTACTTATCCTTGAGAGGCTATGGAACTTTAGGTAAACATCTCTTCATTTTTTCATTCTTATCTAGCGTGGTTGATTCGTTTGTGCTGAGTTCTTACGTGTTTTAAAATTGAAAAATGGTGAGTAACAGAGATACAGTTAACAGAGATGAACCTACTACTTTGTTGCCCATGCCCAACGTAGAGCTCGGTCTAGAATTAGAGTCAGGGACAGCGTAAGGGGAGCAGTCCCATTTAGAGGTTGAGCCAAAGATTGAGAAGGATAAGGGACAAGACCTTCCTAAGAATATAGTAGTCCTTCTATTACATATTACTTTGGTCAGAGTCTTAGGGGTAATAGAGAGTATAGCATAGGTCGATACACCGCAGGGTTCAAAGACTAAAGCCGAGAAGATACCTAGAGCAGAGAATTATACCAATGATTCATGATCTAGTGGGCCATCCGCCAGTAGTTCTAATTTAGGTAAGTCATCTTTTCGTGGTTTAGGTTTAGGAAGGAAAGTCATCAATCACTCATAGAATTAATGAGTTACAGATTCTTGGTGTTGGGACTGAGGGTGCAGTCATAATTGAGATGTCTGATATCTAGCAGAAGATATGAGTGGTTCCGTAAGATAGACCACCATAGTTTTAGAGTGGGAAGGATGAGGACCATATGAGTTTCTAATGAAATATCTTGATTTTACAACAGAATGTGGGGTTAGTTTAGTTTCACATGGTGGATTATACCATATTACAGCTTAGGGGGCTAGCTAGGCAGTGGCGGAGCTCCTATTTTGATTCTAGACTCATTGTATCTTCCCTTAAGAGTTAGGAGTTATTTTCTAGAGCTCTTTTTTTATAGATATGTGTCTTATAGCATGAGGCATGGCCTCCTATGGTAGTTTGATGAGTTGGATCAAAGGAGTATGAATGTGGATGAGTATATGTCTTGTTTCTATAAGATATCTAGACATGCCTCATCTTTTTTCTAATTACCAGGGAGAAGGTATCCAAGTTCATGAAGAGGTTGATCTTTCCTCTCATACAAGAACCCTTCATAGCCTCCCATATTAAGAGGTCCACTCTTCAGAGTATGATCGAGGTAGAAAGAGGATTCGAGCAACTACATAGATATAGAATCAGTGACAGTAGGGGAAAAGGCCATGTCTATCAGGCCTTTCAGGTGGCTTATCTGGAGCCATAGGTATATTTAATTGAGGTATCTATTTTTAGTGTCGCATCCTATTTTAGATGGTTATCCATACTAGTGATAGTAGCAATATAGTTTAGAGTTCATTCAGCCTGATGCAGAGTTCCCATGGGCCTTATCCGAGGGGTTTAGGCCGAGGTGGCCACTAGGGTTCTTAGATTTTTTCTCATCAAATGTCATTCCCTATATCCTATTACTATTATGGAGATCTGATTAATTTGACAAGGCAGTGCCTACATCTTATCTTAATAGATACCCCGCAATCTTCCCAAGTTACTTAGGCTTTTGTTAGGACACCTACACTTTCGATAAGGGGAGGCAAAGATGTATCATAACTTGAGTTGACATTATTGGTAGTATAGTGTGAGGAAGGGCATTACAGATTTATTACTAGGTGCTTGAACTGTCAGCAAGTGAAGTTTGAGTACCAGAGCTCGGGATATATATCATAGAGGATGCACAACCCCCAATGTAGGTGGGAGCTCATATTTATGCACATCATTATTGGGTTGCCTAGTACATCAGGTGGTTATGACTCCATTTGGATAATTTTTGACTGATTAACTAAGTCTTCTCATTTGAATATACAAAAAATTCAGTGCTCAAGATTTAGCTCAGATTTATATTAGCTAGATAGTTTAATTACATGGAGTCCCTATATCCATTATATTTTATCGAGGCACCTAGATCACTTTACACTTTTGGGGTACTATACAACGTCTTATAGGTACTTAGCTAGATAATAGTATAGATTTTCATCCACTTACAAATCTATTATCTGAGCACACTATTCAAGTTTCATAGGACATGTTTTGAGCATGTGTCATTAACTTTGGTGGTCATTGGGACCGATTCAACTACTTGCAGTGTTTTCTTATAACAATAGTTATCATTCGAGTATTCAGATGGCTTCTTTTGAGGCATTATATGGTAGGCTATGTAGATCTCTAATTAGGTCATTTGTGACTTTGGTGGAGATACCTTGAGGTATATATTTACTGTGACATACCATGTAGATAGTTAGAATGATATAGACTTGATTGCTTTCTACCTAGAGTAGGAAGAAGAGCTTTATTGATAGGAGGATTAGTGCCTTAGATTTCTTGAAAGGTGTCAAGTGTGATTAAAGTGTCACCGATGAAGGGTGTGATGTGATATGGGAATAAAGGGAAGCTTATACCATGTTTCATTGGTTGTTTTGAGATTTTAGAGAAAAAGGTATAGGTGGCTTGCAAGTTATCCTTGCAACATGGTTTGTCTTCAAATCATCAAGTCTTTCATGTTTCTACTCTTTAAGATGTATGCATGAAAAGTTTCATGTGCTTCCATAGGGTACTTTAATTTTGTACCCAGATTGATTATTTGTGGAGGAGATAATTTTCATTATAGATAGACAAGTTTGGAGGCTTTAGACCATAGAGGTACCTTCGGTGAAGGTGCAGTGAAGGCACCAAATGATCGAAGAGGCTACTTAGGAGATCAAGTTTGATATGCATTACTTGTTCCTTTAGCTTTTTGACCATCCAGGTATTTTTTTGCTTCTTATGTTCAAGGACGAACATGATATTTACTGGTGGATGCTATAATGACCCATCAAGGTCAGTTTTTTTATTTTTGCATATTTTGAGCATTTTACCCTTTTAGTAGTTTCTTAATGCTAAACTAAGTTTAATTGCATGGTTAGTTCAGGAAAGGAATGAGTTTTGAGTAACTTTTTGGAGATTTTGAGTTTTGAAGCTTTTAACTGAGAAATGGGAAACTCTAGGGGTGATTTGGAGTTCAAGACCTTAAAACAAAAATCCATCAGTTCTATCAAATCCAGAATGTTGTTTTTTGTCTAGTAGGACCATTATTTTCTATTTTAGCTCATTCGTGGTGATTTTTTATTGTTTGATGGGATAAAAATAGAATTTAATAGGAATGGTTAACTTTGTCAACATTTGGACTTAGAATGTATGGATTCAAAATAAATTGATTCTATTAGATTCGGAAGGTGGTTTTTTTCCTAAAATCCCTGAGGTTTTTTTGGTCCTTATTGTGTTCTTAGTTAAAAATGGACCCTTAGTAGGTATTGGGTCAAGGAGGCCTCGTATTTCTTTTTTATGGTTCCTTTGAGTTTGATATGTCAGAATTAGTATGATTATATATATGAGTTGTTTACATGGGATTCTAAATGAAACCTGAGGGTCTAATTTTAAGTTATTTATAATTGATGTCAAAAGATAGTTGATGTTGTTGTTATCAGGGTACCTCCGTGTATGCAGAGGTGGGGTCTTATTCATAGAGAGGTAATCAAGAAAATATTCATGATCGAGTGAGTCTTCCACATTTGTGAAGGGATATGTGTTAGCAAAGGGTCACGATCGAGAAGGGTATGTGGGGCCTTGTGTACCTGGGTATTTAAAAAAATTGTTCACAAACTTTTGCTTATTTTTCATGCAATATACAACTCTAAAACCCTTATTTTGAAAATTTTTATCAAGGAATTCAAAGTTAATTATTCGATAACAATTCTAAATCCCTTTTCATCAATTCCTACACATTTTAACATGTATTTCACATAAAATTTGAAGATTTTGAATCCAAAAAATGGTAGTTTCAAGTAGGAACTCAAAATTTATGAGAAATAAATTTAAACCACAAAATTGATTGATTTTCAATAAAACCTGATATTTAGACTCCCCAAGTGATGGATAACATATTTTCATGGTAAAGTTTGGGATTTGACTTCGTGAGCCTGGGGTGGATTTTAGGTAAAAGCTTGAATATTAGGAATATGAGTATTATGATTGTAGATTTCTTTGTATCCAAGGCAAGTTGACTTTCTTTGGTATCTTTATAAAGTATTAGTGATTACTTGCTAGATTATGAGTAGTTGGGAAAGATGATTGTATTGGTGTCATCGGGATTACGTATGCCGGTTTTAAAATAAGGGAATTATTTGATGACGTGATTTCTTGATTTATGACTTTTTTCATCTGTTGAATTAGTCAAAATACGTTGATTTGTTTTTAACATGTTAGGTTAAAGCTATAATGAAAACAAATACCCTATGATGGCTCAATTTTTTTTAAATATATCATTTTGTGATGCCCATCAGAGGCTAGATTTTGTGACTAAATGATTATTTACCTTCGTGATAGACTGATTTCTTTGTGATTTATTATAATTGAGCATCATACTTCGATAATTACTCTGCTATGTGCAAATTGTTGATATTTGTTTATGGAATAGACTTTCTCATATTAATATGCAAAAAACAAAGTGATTTTGGAAACCAAACGATGACGGTCTCAACAGGAGGAAAATTATTAAGGAAACATATTGATTGAATGTTGAATATGATGATCTCGGCAACAGGTATATTATTAAGGTAACATATTGATTGGAATCCTATGTATGACAATATCGAATACAAGTATATTATTGAGGTAACAAAAGTACTTAAACTTGACTATGACGGTCTCAAAAATAGGTGTGTATGGACCTTTTGAGTCCCACTGGTTCCCTACTGTGATGATCTCGGCAGCGGGTGTGTATATATCAAACAGACATGCATCATGACTATCTGCCTATTATTTTTCATTTAGATTGATTTACATTTTATTTGGATTATTTTCTCGCTCGATGACTTGTACTTAATTGAGAATGTTGTTTCCTTGTGATCACTTGGTATTTGAATCATAGACTAAACTTGTTGCTACCTGTTGATAATCGAGATTATTCTTAATGCGTGCTTATGAATTGAGAGTACCATTGATACTTGATTGGATTTGAAATTGTTAACCATTCTGAGGTAGTTATTGATGTAGTAAAGTTGGTGAATAGTTGTACCTTGTGAGGGTTACTTATATTTATATATATCTTGATTTTTGTTGTTGACTGAACTATTGTATATAAACTTGCAGGTTGTAGTATCATAGGATGGTTGAATCCCAGGAGTAATCACTAGTTTTTTATATTTAGACCAATCAAGGAAGTTTCTAAGTACTACTGTTTTCATACTCACCCTTGACTTTTCTGCACTTTTGTAAGGGTGTTGTACCAGATTGTACTTGAGTTCTTATTCTTATTTCTAGCAGCACACTTTGGGATATTTAGAGGTAGTTCTCGCTCGTTCATAGTCTTTGGTGTCTTGTTTTCATTATCTCAATGTCTCTACCTTTATTGAGAGACTTGTTGATACTTTAGACCAAACTTTGTATTGAATATTACTTGGTGGCTTTGTATAGTGTATTTCTGGTTTTGGTGCAATAGATGGCTTATGTATAAATTTTTCACTTATGTATTACTTTCTACATTTAGTTTGGATTTTCTTAAAATCATTTGTTCATTAGGTTGACCTACTGGGATAGGAAGGTAGGTTTTATCAATACCCATATTTCAGGGAGTGAGATAGATCAATTTCTATTTCCATAGAAACACTATCGAAATAATATCTCTTGGATATTGTTGGTCCGAGTGGGTTTAACTTACCTATAGTAAAATCAATTTATCCATCTCAACCTTGATGAACGAGTCATCCACAGGTTCCCCGTTGTTGATTTAAAATCAAAGGGGAAATTTTTGTTGTTACTCCAAGTGATAAAGAACCGCAAAAAATAATAAGGCTCTTACATGCCCTACTAAAGAGAAATTTCTTAAACCAATAAGGGAAGATGCGGAGTCAATAAATCAAACCAAGTGTGAAAATTGGGTGATCTACCAGTGGAACAAAAAGATATTTGTAACAAGTGAGTTCTCACAAGCAAGTGTAAGTGCAATGGTAGTATCAAGTGATTTAAAGCTCTCCCAGTAGCTAAGGGATACGTGCAACATGAAGGAATTGATTATAAAGAAAATTTTTCACCTATTGTACGCTTTTCTTCAATAAGGATAATTATTTCAATAGTAGCTAACTTAGAACTTGAATTGCATCAAATGGATGTAAAAATGCATTTCTTAATAAAGAACTAGAAGAGAAAATCTCTATGGATCAACCTATAGGTTTTATTGAAAAAAGGTCAAGAGCATAAAGTATGTCAACTTCGTAAGTCAATTTATGGACTGAAGAAATCTCCTAGACAACGGTATTTATGTTTTCACAATGATATCACCTCATTGGTTTCACTATTATTCATGAAGACCTTTAATTTTACAAAAAAAGATCTAAAGATAAGTTTGTAATCTTATCATTATACGTAGATGATATACTTGTAGATATAATTGACATTATGTATGTTAATTAAATAAAAGTATGGCTATCATTAAAATTTGAGATGAAAGAAATATATGAATCATCATATATAATTGGATATAAAATTTCAAGAGATCGTTCAAATAGGTTACTGTCTCTTTCACAAGATCCTTATGTCACGACCCTAAAATTGAGTCATGATTATGTCTACCAAACCCACTGGTAGAAGAGCCTATGCCCTAGTACAGAGCATCAAGTAATGGGTCGTAATCCTAGAAACACCATAATATAAAATAGGAAAAGGACAGGAAAGAAATCCAACTAACTATAAACAACAACACCCAAGAACCCGGTATCAATAACATAGAGGTATCTATATACAATAGAATAAACCAACACTATACAAAAACAAAATACTAGGTATCTCTAAAGGAAGCAAGATAGGGGTGCAACTGAAAATCGTACTTGTATGACCAACGTCATGAACGATAACCCATTTTGTGCCTTGCATCACAAAAAAGATGCAGAAAAGTAGTATGAGTACCAAAAACAACGGGTACCCAGTAGTCATCATAGGCCAACCATCCACACATGAGATATAAGTAATGAAATAATGAGATGAACAATAGGTTAGAAATAAGAAAGAAAAGGCAACAAGGGAAAGTTAACTAGTTAATTGGACATAACATCATAAAAACAAATGAAAAAACGAGCTAAAGAACAGTACAATCTAGGAAAGAGTACGCACCTAGGCCATTAGGTAACATTGATAAGGGTAAACGAGATATGAATAAACCATAAGCTAAAATAGGCTAATCAGATCTATCTTCTACTAACTAGTAAAGAAGGCTAGGCAAGTAATGAAACTAATCGGAAGATGAGGAACACAATAAGAAAAACTAAGATAACAGTCTACAAGGTGGAATCAAATGATCCAAACCAACAGTGACCACGAAACATGTACCTAGAGCTCCAGTATGACCACAATAAGGGTATAGCCACAACAGGAACCAGTAAATAATAGGAAGAATTAGAGTAACATTAACCACAAGTAAGATAAGAAAAGTAGCCAAGAATTATCGGAAGACCGCACGTAATATGTTAGCTGGCATCCATACTACAAGAAGGACAAACAACAACCTAGCTACCAGAAAAAACCTATTGTCATCTCATACTATTAGCAGGTACAAATAGGCATAAAAGGAACCCAACATGACTCTTCTTGTAAGCCCAAAGGGTACAAACAAGAAAGAAAGAATGCAATACTAAAAGGGTGCTGAGAAGAGTAAATGGATGTCTAAACACACCCTCCTCAGGATGTACCCATTGAAGGAAGGACCCAAGGGTGACATCTCTATTTACCCCTACTCCCCCTATATAACCCTCTCCCAGGATGCGCATAGCGCCTGCTGCATAGTGAACCACACCGGCAGAGCCCCTAGAGGGAATCATCCCATATGCATAATCCTCACATCAGTACCAGTACTATCACAGTAGTGCTAAGTGTCAAAAACCCGAACCCATCTCGTATATAATAATTCATTTGAAAACCCATAATATCGCCGTCACATAGGTATATCAAGAAAAATAGTGACAATTTAGGAAAAATAGAAATAATAATGTGAGAAAGTATCTCCATACTTCCCAAAAGTTATGGAAAGTATAAGTATAACATAAAACTCATTATCCAATTATTAGGATGATTCTGGTTATATTGTAGGGAAAATTTCTCTATACCATGGAGTGCTCATGAAATGTATACATATAGGTACGAAATGATTCCAGGTGTCAGTTTAAGAAAACCCAAGTTGTTATTATAGTTTAACAATAAAAAAATATAGAGTCCGGCTATACGTAGCCCAAGTGGTTAATGCATGCTCGTAGCAAGAAAATAATACAATAGTCTAGATCAGTCTAACGCCACCAAATAAAATTCAGGAGGTAGATGCTAAGATCTAATCACTAGTTTAATCCCTTACCAGACCAAACTATGGTCTAGAGCCTTGAGTGATCATAAAAAAGGTGCTAACACTTATCGACAACATGGATAAATAAGGGACTGTCATAGCTCAATGTCAATATACAATTCACTCATTGACCTAAACAGGGTTAGGATAACCACAAAAGTTCAAGAACTAGTCAGGAAAGACAATAGCAATATCCAACAAAAGACGAGGGTCTGGAAAAGAACTACTCTTAGAGGGAAAGCTACCCAATATATGCTATCTAGGGTACAGGGCCTAACAAATAAGTCTACAGATAATTCACATGGTCTCAAACTATAATACAGGCCAACTAAGGGAGACCAAGGAGAAGGGGAGATAATCTAGTTACAGTAAGGCTCGTAAGATGCCTCGCGTTACCATAACTAAATGATAAATAAGCTTAGGAAAAAAAGAGAAAAGAACAAGATGGATAACAAGGACAAGGGGTACAAAACAGTGCACCAAATACCACATGTTGTCCAGTCTCAATAGAAGGACAACACACATGCTCAATCTAGGAGGGAGGAAGTTGTAACCTACCTAGAGGTCGACGATGATACCTGCTTAGGGTGCCAAAATCCCAAAATTCACAAAAAGTCTTTAATGAGTTTGAAACCATCAAACTTACAATGTACGTGTTAAAACATGAAGAACGATACCTATATTTCTTTATAATAGCTCGGTTTAGATTTTAGGCTAAAAATGGTATCGTGGGCCTCGTAGCCCTAGAAATAGAAATACAAATACTAACATAGAGAGTTTAAATCAAGGAATACATGGTTCAAATTTGATCTAAGACAGACAAGAAACAAGCGAATATAGACCTAACCAATGATACAAACTCAAGTTCTTGGCTTCTGAGTACTGTCTCATGAGTTCTCCATCAAGCTACACAAAGTGCCCCTTTAAGCTCATATATATTATTATCTGCACAGTAATAAGAGCCCAAAAAAATAGATAAACAACATCCTCAACGCATTTTAGCATTTCATCAAACACTTGATGAGAGATAAGATCGCAAAGTTAGAAAAATCATGTTCTCTACTCTTAGCCTTCCAATTAATCATAACAAGCTTACAACATCAGTAATTAATCATACATACTTCATATTGTCAACTAAAAATACAATACAAACCCACACAGACTCCCTCCTCACCTTAACATTAATTAAAATAGGGTAAACATCGACTCATGGCTTTCTATCGCCTTCCCATGAGCCCTACCCGTAAACTATAATTAAATGAACTTGTAGAATTATATTTATGGAGATGTAAGAGAATAGATACTTTTATTATTAAGAAACAATCCCAAAACTTCTAACTCTTCAAGAAATACACCTTTTACTTCAACAAAAAGCTTGGCTAAGTATCTATCCATGATCTACGATGATATGTATACTTGATTCTTGAAGTAGGAAAACTGAGATAACAAGCAATAAAACTTCCAGGGAGCCGAACTATCAGTCCCAGCAAGTCATAAATGACTTGGGACAGCTACTAAATTCTCTAGACACAGAAACCACACAAGGACACTCTAATGGACCAATAGGGTCATTACACCTTATATAAAGAAAGTTCTTGAACGATTTAATATCTACGACCGCAAACCTATAAACATTCATGTTTCTAGTAGTGAAGCTTTAAGTTTGAAGATGTATTATAAGACTCCAGAAAAAAAGGAATAAATGAGAAAGGTACCTTATTCCAACACCATCAGTTATCTCATGTATGGCATAATATGTACTAAACCCGATATTTTTGTTATGCCTTTGGGTTAGTTAACAGATATGAATCTAACCAAAGATAAAAATAATAAAATGTAGTTAAAAGGATATTGAGGTATCTTAAAGGCACAATTGACTATTCCCTATGTTATCAGCTAAATGATCTGCAACTTAAAGGATATTGAGATGTTGACTGGGGAGGGGATCTAAATGAGAAAAAATACACCTCAGGATATATGTTGATGTTTAATATCAATGAATAACAACAATAAGTGATACAATCCAAAGTGAAATTAGTACTGCATTATATATGAATGATGATATGAATGCTAAGTACTATAGTGAAAAAGGCTAAACTTTAAAGTGCACAAGTTAATATTACATTAGAAAGAAAATGATCATTAATGTGCAAGAATTACTATTGGTAAACTTTCTATGAGGAAATGACTAACATTGGTTGTTGCAAAGATGAACGAGCAGAATAGTAAAAGAAATGATGACTCTCCCTTAATCTTAGGAAGAGACAACCATCTTAACTCTCTTCAAGGATCAAAACCCTTGGATTGTAACGACT
>JBDJHY010953154.1:0-14590 GCA_039654485.1 Withania somnifera
TCGAAGTAGAAATTTATGACTATTTTAAAACTATTGACGTGTCACTTTTAGAAATCCTACGCTTCGAAAAATATGGCACCATTGGAATAAGTGTGTAAAGTGAAAAGTATTGATCACAAACTTGGAATTGGATGTACCACTATTGAAACGTTGGTTTTATGGCAGGGTGGCACATCCAATGCCTTGTTTTGGTGTATATTTGCCTTGTTTGATCTCTTTTTACAATGTTGTTTTGTACCTTTTATCCTGACCTCCTAATACTAATCCCTGTCATTTTAGACCCCATGGAAGTCTAGAAAATTCAGAAAAACTTCTAATTCCTATTATACTATTAGACTAAATACTTAAACACTATTCAGATCAAAGAAACAATATAGAACACAAGAAACAAATAAAGAGAAAACAAGTGTATTGTCTAAAGTTCTCTCAATATAGGGTTCTTCAACTTCCAAGGTTCCAACTTTAAGTGTCATATTATCCCATATATTCTCCTTACTAGGAAAGCAGGCTATGCAATAGTGGACTCTTTCTTTTCTCATACTCAAAACTAGTTTCAAGATATATAAATTTACAAGTGTTCAGGGATAGTTTTCTATTTAAATTTATTGATTTTTTCAAGTTTATAATTTGTGTTTTTAATCATATTCTTTATATTTAAGGTTTTAATTAGATGAGCATTATGTTTCCCATGAACCTATACAAGTTGCACTGAACTAATGTTATGTTCATGTAATGACTCTTCAAATCATTTTTCTAATTTTATCATTCTTTTCCTTTCTGTAGTTGCATTATGCTAAAGTAAGTTCAATTCCATGGTTGATTTGGGAATGAAATGAGTTTTGTGTATGATTCTGAAATTTTGAGTTATAAAACTTTAAAGTGTGAAATATGGAAATCTAAGGGTTATTTGGAATTTAGTACCTCAAAACAATAGTTCATTAGTTCCATCAACTCTGAAATATCAAATTTTTTTCTAGTAGAACCTTCTTATTCTATTTATTCCATTCGTGGTAAACTTGGATGATTTGTCAAGATAAAGTTGAGTTTTAAAGGAAATTGTTGAATTTGGTCAACATTCAGACTTAGAGTGATCAGATTAGAAATTTAGTGATTTAATTAGATTTAGGAGGTGGATTTGGCCTAGAACAATATCTATCATACTTTTTCGAAGGGCTTTGGGGAATTTTGGTCATTTTGAGTTAAAGTAACTTTTTAGGCCTTAAATGAGTATCGGGTCATGGAGACCTCGTACACATATTTTGATGTTCTGTTGAGTCTCAAAGTTGAAATTATTATGATTCCATATATGATTTATTTGCATGAGATTTCAAACATGTTGGAGACCAACTACAAAAAGACAGGTAACCTTATATTTTGAATTGCTATCAAATAACACTAGTGTTGTCAACAATGGTGCTTCGCGTTCACGAGGATTGGGCTGTGATCATAGAGTTTGGGAAATTAAGGTATGGTAATCATGACGTTGTCTCTGCGATCATGAAGGGTTATCAATTAGGGGTCACATGTTTGCAATCCTTGGTACACATTAGCGGAACATTATCTCTGGGCCGGTTCACTTAGTATACCACAATGTGGCTAACCCACTGCAATCAAGGTGAAGCCACTATTTACCTAGTCACCTTTAGTAAGATTTTTCACGAGCTTGGCTTATTTATCATGCAACATACAACTCTAAAAACCTAATTTGGCAAAGATTGATCAAGGATGTCAAACATATTGATTGAGAAAGTTTTCTAAACACATTTTCATCAATCTCTGCTCACATTAAGATGATTATTACATAACAATTGAAGGTTTTGAACCTAAAAATGGCATTTTCCAACTATGATCTTTAAAGGTATAAAGTCTTGACTTTTGAACCACGAAATGGAATGATTTTTTTATATGACTTGCTATTTAGGTTGCCCTAGTAATGGGTAAAATGTTTTTACGATAAAGTTCAAGTCTTGACCCTATGGGCACGAGATAGATTTTTATATAAACTTCTAATAATTGAGTTTAGGTGTTGATTATTGTGCATCTCCTTGTATTTTTTATGTTGGTAACTAGATTGTGCATGGTTAAAGGCATTCCAAAAAGGAAAAGATCCCAAGTGATTTGGTTGTTCATCCTAAGGAAAGTTGAGGTTCCTTGGTCTCTTTATAAAGTATTAGTGATTACTTGCTATATTATGTGTATTTGTGGAAGATGGTTACTTTGGGGTTGTTTATATTGAACACATCAGGCTTAAAATAAGAAAGTTGTGAATAATGTGAATTCTTGATGACAGTGTTGAATGATGTATTTATTTTGGATTATAAGTTCCTAGAATCGACTAATGTAATTGGAAATTATATCTTCACGAAGAATTAAGGCTTAATTATGTAATTATCTTTGGCAATGCTCGTGATAAATTACTGATACCCTTACATATTATAAATTATGATACATGTGAGGCAAAATTGAGATAGAAAAGATGCTCTTGATAATTCTTTCCCATAAGAGACAATATTATTAGATCAAAAAATGAAATTGATTATTTAGGAGGTTAGACATAAGGTTGATACATTGACTAAGATTGAACTGTGGGGATTAAAAGAATACTAGTTCATTATTTGTTATAATGATACGAGTATGATTTATCTTATATGGGTGAAGTAATACTTACTTTTGTTCTTGAGCTAATATTACTAATCTTAAGTGTGGTAAAAATTGGCACACTATTGATATAGTAAGTGTGGTAACAGTATGCACTGTTGATATTGTTAAGTGTGCTATGAATCGACACAGTATTGATATTGTCAGTATGGTACCAATCAACACATTATTGATAATGTATGTGTGGTAACAATGGACACACTATTCTTATCATTAAGTGTTGTGACAATTGACACATTATTCTTATTTTCAAGTATGGTAACCATTGCTACATTATTCATGTAGTGAGTGTCGTAACTATCAATACGATATTATTATTATAGGTGTGGTATCTTGTTCAAACGTGATTAATTTTGTAACTTATTCAAGAACTTTCTAATCACTTGAGATCACTTGATAAGTGGGTTGTAAACTAAACTTGTTGTTGCTACTTGATAAAAACTGATATTATTCAAGATATATGAGTATGAATTGGAATTACCATTGATACTTGATTAAGGATGATATTGTTTTCCAACTTGAGATGTTATTGATGCGGTAGAGTTGGTGAACATTTATACCTAGTTAGGGTCACTTTACTTATGTATATCTCAATTTGTTTTGTTGGTTGGGCTATTGTATATAACTGTTTGCAGGTTGTAATATCAGAGTACGGTTGGATGTCAGGATTTGTATCTAGTTCTTTATATTTAGACTAGTCGGGGATGTTGCTGAGTACCGTGGTTTTGTACTTACTCCTTGCTTTTCGGCACTCTTGTGTAGGTTCAGCACCCAAGGCTTCATGATCGAATTCTCCATTTCAGTCCAAGGGCATTCTTAGAGAATTTCTTTCATGCCCCAGAGTAACCCCCTAGGCAGGACCAACATCCTCACCTACTAAGTTGCCTTAGTAGCCTTTGATGAACCACTTGGCCCATGCATGGCTCTATCACTCTGTAGCAGTTGAAGAAATATCATATAAAGAAATAATAAGAAAATAGTGAACTTCAAATCAATCAAAATATAATCTAAATAAATGTGAAAAGTCAATGTCTAAGTCTGACACCGTCTATATCTGAAGCCTAATAAGGTGAATATTGAAAATAATAAGCTAGGACAATGCCCCTAGATGGAAAAAAACCGAATAATAATGAATCTTAATTTTATTGTCTGAGCTCTAAATCAATATAAGAAATATACTCCATCTAGATCTTGAATCAAGTGAGAACTCACCAATTCACTTCAAGTCTACCGGGAATATAAGTCCAAGTCAACTGCAAACGTCTAGAGTGTTGGTTGAACCTACATGTGTGAAATACATACAAGAAAGTATGAGATCAATATATTTTTAATGACCCTCGTGGTTATTTTTGGGTTTTCGCAATTCCTTCCTACTTAGAGCATTCTCGTAATCACTCTAAGTCATTTATGGCTTGCTGAGACCGATAGTTTGATTTTCTGGCAGTTTGATAGTTGTCCCTTTTGTATTTATAGATTCCTCAAGAACTAATAAGCTTATATCATCCTAAATATACTTTCCTCTAATTTGGTGAGACCAGAATATCAATTACATGAAGATTCCATGTATGGATTATCAAAATCGGGCTCAGTTTCCATTTCGTGTTCTTTTTGAAATTTTCCAAAAGTTTTTCAGGGAAGGGATGCATTGACCAATAAATTGGTGATCGATAAATCCTCTAGATGACTGAAAAATTGGTGGCCAATAAATTGGCCAAATGACTAATTATCGGTTAGTTAGTGGCCTCCTTATATAAGGCTAATCTCGATATTTATTGGTATTTTCTCTACTTTTCTACCTTGTTCTTCCACTTTCGGGATCCACTCTAGCATAATAGTGGTTGGCATTGAGGATTTAATTCATGGAATAATATTCGGGTGGTTCTACACTTGTTCTACCGGGTAATTCTTTGTTTTTGCTATAGTAATATAGTTTTCATGTTACGTAAAGTTTCGAGGGCTTATATATTTATTTCCTACTGTTATTTTAAGCTCTATTTGGTATCATATGATGTATGAGACGTGTTCTATGTGTTGGTATAAATATTGCCTTTTCTTGAGCTAGTAGGGTTCACAAACCTGTTTTAAGTTTGGTTCTCGATCCCATTATTTATTTATAAATATAGGTCTTATTTTACATGTCTTGACATGCGGGTTAAGATTTTTCTATCCTCGGGTTATTTTGAGCTTCATATGTGATTTTTAAATATTTGAGCATACTTCTCGAGGATATCACCGAAATTCAAGTAGGCTAATGTCTACTTTCTTTAGACTGGGCATTAGTGTAGTATATATATGGTAAAGTGCCAGATTAGGGATGGGATTACTAATGGGGCCCCAATATGGTTATTCTTCCGGCTTATGGCCTACTTATATGGCTTGTAGCTCAAATACATACCCTGAGGCTATATTTCCCTACCCATGTGTTTCAACACCGATTGTGGAACATAGTGTGGTTGGAGAGGTTATCATCTTCGGTGCGCATTGTTCATACTCTAAATTTGAAACATAGATTGGTTGGGATGAGATTATACTAGTGATTAGAGATTTGTAGCTATCTCCTAATTTAGGTTGGTGGCTTTAAAGCTAGGTAGGCTGATTATTCAGTGTTCTACTTGAGATGTTTATAGAGTGTGTGACCCTTTGGGCAATAGACAGCCCGATCTAGCGTTGCAAGAGCTAGAAACCTTATCTAATGGCATTACTTTGCAGGGTATTTAGTTGCCCTATGGAATGACATTATTTACGGGGTAGTTAGCAGACCTTTGTGATGATACTATTCCCTAGACAGGTGCAATTCTTGGAGTGAGTTATATAATACTTATCTATGATAGACCTATTGTTTACCTGGTATGGGTGAGTACTTAGCCCTTAACGAGCATTTTTTGGGAAGTTATGGATTCTTTAGAGCGGTTATTCATGGATCGGGAATATAGTTGGTCTTAGAAAGGATGTACCTTTTGAATAGGGGTTGGTACCCATATTATGGATTCCAATTAGTAGCCTTAGACTAGTTGGTCCTATTGATTAACTCCCTGTTGTAAGCATGCATTGATAGTTTAAAAGGTAACTAAAATTTTGACAGAGTAATAACCGAAAATTGATTTCATATACATTATATGTTTCCATAACTATGCCAGAAGTATAGAGATTTTTCTTGCCCCACCTGACTTATTTTCTCACTGGCACTCAGATTTTGGTATTGCCTACTTTTTAGTATTTGGGATTTCAGTGTGATCCTTATTCTCTTATTTGGCTGCATATGAGTTCGAATGAGATATGATACATGGGTTGAGCCCGAGATTTGGCATTTTTACTGATAACTATACCATTGGTGGGCTTCTAATGAGGTTTGCATACGGTTTAAAGTCCTTCCATGGGCCCTGTCGGCCTGGGTCACTATTCTCAAGGAATGACACATAGTCTACGGGAGGGGTATATGGGTGAGTAGTGGCATACGATTTATGTCCTCCATGGGTCCCTCTTGATTCAGGAATATCCTAAAGAGGGAGCATGCCGAAACTTATTTATATGGTATGTGGTTCAAGTCCTCTGTGTGTCCCTTTTGATTCATGTGTGTCCTCTTTACATTGCATCTTTATGCATTGACTTGTACTCTTTAGAATTATGCAGGGGGGGAGTACCTGTTGGGTTACTTAGTTGCCTGGTTGTACCTACGATACTATAGGGTGCCAACCGAGTTCATTTTCTAGTAGGATTTGTTACTCTATCTATCTCTTCTAGGCACCATTCGTACACTTAATGTACTTGCTGTTACAAGCCTGCTATTGGTTTGTATGCTTTCCTTGGTTCTTCTTTTTCTAATTACATTGGAACTCCAGGTTTGCATCACGTTTGGTCATGATATTTTTATGACCCATGGTCTTGGTGTCACCTCATGATAGTGACTTCCCTTCACACTTGTTGGCCGATATTGCACACACTAATAGCTTATCGTCTATCACATTTGCTATATATTGTTGTAGTTACCCCTTTCATGTTGTACTTTATGTGCCTCTACACAGTTACTTTTGATCGCTTTTTACCTTGCTTATGCATACTTTTTTTTGATCGTCCTATGATGCCTACTGGGTACTCCTTGTTTTGGTACTCATGCTACACTTATGCATCTTTTTATGATGTAGATCCTCGTTCGAGTAAAAAGAGCGAACACAATCATGTGATAGATTGTGCTATTTCAGGAGACTTTTGTGAGAAGTTAGAGACCTTGCTGACCATTTTTCCTTCTAGCGTCATAGTTGGACCTTGGATAGTGATTTGTAGTTTTTCCCCATTATAGGACGTATTTGTACTTTTATGTATACTGATGCTATACATCCATGATACCAGATTCTGCGGCATCATGTTTAGTTGTGTATTTTTGTGTTCTACTTCTATTTCTTCTCTTTATCTCCTTTAACTTTTTCTTTTGGGTGCTTGGTATTAGCCCACCGCTATTTAATCTAGGCTAGGGTTAGGATTGTCTATAGGTGATATGTAGACACCATCATAACTTAATTTTTGGGTCATGACAGAGTGGTAGAAAAGCTCTAGGTTCTTGGGTGTCTTTTTCTATAGGAGAAGGAGTATGGTATTGTCCCACAGATTGGTATGTAGATGTCTATATCCTTTCCTCGGGAGGAGCAGGGCTTTTTTATAGGGATGACTTTAGTTGACTCTTTGCTGATGGGCTTTAACTTGTTTCTTAGTTATTTACCATGGTTCTATTCCTCCACCGATGGTCCATACGTAATCAATACCCAGAGGTAATGATGCTCCCCTACTTCCACAAAGGGCTCCAGTTAGGGGCTGGGTTAGACCTTCAGCCCATGGGTGAGGTCGGGATAGAGTTGAGCAAAACAAGCTTGTACCCGCAGATCTACCTCTACCATGGATACAACCACCTTTGGTTGATGCACTTAGATACATATGGTAGTGTATGATGGCTATGTTTTTTAGAGTACCCACTTATAAGGGTCAGACTTCAACCTAGGGAGTGGCATAAGGTGCCCTAGCTTCTCCTGTTTAGTTGGTACTAGTGGAAACCACTGTCCCATTTAAACAACCTATTCCAGAGGTACCACTGGTTCAAACAATCTCATCCTATAATTACTATTATGATTTTTGAGGATCGAAAGATAACAATAATTTTATTTATATAGGGCCTCTGAGTTTTTCTTGTGATTCTTGATAGGATCCTTTTGAGTTCATTGCAGAGTGTGAGGAGAGACTGTAGACTTTGGTTTTAAGAGAGAAGCACAAAGTTGATTTCATTGGGTATCAATTAGAGTGTCAAGCTAAGCCTTGATAGAGAGAATTTAGATAGAAAAGACCAGTAGGGTCCGCATCTATAGAGTGAGGATAGTTTCTGGTTACCTTCATGGCTCAGTATGTTCCTCAGAGTGTTCGCGAGGAACTCAGAGCTCAGTTTGTTGGCTTGTAACATTGATGATAGTTTCTAAGTATGAGGCTCGATACATGTAGTTTTTGAGGTATGGGGCCGCTATTATGCTGATAGAGGTTGAGCGAGTTTACCATTTTGAATTTGGATTGAGAATAGAGTTACAGGATAATGTTGAGTTATTAATTGCTCAAGTAGTCCATTTTTAAAAGTGGTTGATCATGCTTGTAACATAGAGAGTCATTGTTTCTTGGCTCAGGGGGTGGTGCCAAAAGAAAACATTATTAGGGAAATTTTAGTGGGTCACGATCCTTTGGGAGATGGTATGATAGAAGTGTACCTTAGTGACAGTAGTCGCAATAGAGATATTAGGGATAGACTAGTAGACCAGTTCAGACCTCTTTACCATCAGCCTTGTGGTGATTTGAGTAGCAAGCCCATAAAGGGAACTTCTACTGGGGCTTAGAGCCTTAGTGGATAGGGTGTCCTAGTTAGTAGTTTTGGTTGGGGCAGAGAATGTGTTTTCTATGTGTGCTATAAGGTAGGTGACTATTCCAGAGAGTTTCCACGACGTCGGGCCATTCAGCTAGTAGCTTAGGCCATAGAGCCTCTAAAGACAGAACCCACCGGCCAGAGATGGGAAGACTACAACTCAAGGCAATTATGATGGGGGAAGAAGGAATAGAAGAGGGTGCAGAGGGGGAGATCAATAGGGTGTAGGGCACCGTCAGTTTTATACCGTACATGATATGTCCTGAGTAGGGGATTCTGATGCATTGTTTATAGGTATATTTCTTTTTTCTCGCAAAATATCCTTGACATTATCCAAACCTGGTTCTATACACTTTATGTGTAGGAGGTTATATGTGATCCTTTACCTATTCCTGTTAGTGTGTCTACTCCCATAGGTGATCTTATAGCGGTGGATTAGATTCATCGAGCTTGTGTTATGAACATATGGGGGTTGGACACTCGAGCTGATCTTGTGGATCTGTATATGGTTGATCGTGATGTTATTCCTGGCATGGATTGGATATCTCTTCATCATGCGGTCTTGGCTTGGTTTTACAAGACCGTGACCCGTATCTGTTCCCAGTATACCTCTTGGGGTGTAGAGGGCTCCTATTAGCCACTCCTCGGTAGAAACAGTATCTAGTTAATATGCTGGTAGGTCTTAGACAGGGGTTGTACATCCTACTTAGCTTATGTCCGTGATGTTAGTGGGGATCTTCCTTCCCCTGAGTCTGTCCCATTATTTGAGATTTCTTGACGTCTTCCCTAATGAGTTTCCTGGTCTCCCACCCCAATATGTTGTCAATTTTTCTGTAAAGGTGGATCTGTCTAATAGGACCATTTCCATTGTACCTTATCGCATGGCACCAGCAAAAGCTCCAGGAGCATAATATTTAGCTTTATGATCTGGTTGCCAGAGGCTTTATCCATCCTAGTGTGTCACAATAGGGAAGTCTAATGTTATTTTTTAAAATAAAAGATGAGACTATGCCATGTGTATTGGCTACAGGTAGTTGAATACGACTAGCATTAAGAATAAGTACCCTTTGCCGTGGATTGATGAAATTTTTTATCAGCTTCAGGATGCTGCAGTATTCTTAAAGATTGACATGAGGTTGGGTTATTACCAGGCATGGATTCAGGCTAGGGATATCCTGAAGACTACTTTTTTGGACTCGGTATGGACAGTATGAGTTCTTGGTTATATCGTTTGGGTTTACTAATTCCCCAACAACATTTATAGATCTTATGACCATAGATTTTAGATGTACCTTGATTTTTTTGTGATTGTATTTATTGATGACATCCTAGTTTATTCTTGGAGTCAGGAAAAACACGAGGAACATTTGAGAGTTGTACTAAAAAATTTGAGGACTGAGCAACTTTATGAGAAGTTCTTGAAATGTTCTTTTTGGTTTGATTCCATCTCATTATTAAGGCATGTTTTATCTCCAGATGGTATCAATGTAGATCTAGTGAAGGTTTCATTCGTTCGTATTAGCCTCGACCCAATACTCCCTCTGAGGTCCATAGTTTTGTTAGGTTAGCTGGTTACTACAGAAGATTTCTACAGGGTGTTTCCTTTTTGATGGTCTAAGGATTATGAGTCAAGATTCCTAAGGCTTGAGGAATTTCTCACTTTAAAACCAATACTTTCACTTCCAGTTGAGGGCCAATCGTATACAATTTATTATGATGCTTTCGGCAATTGTTTGGCATGTGTACTAATGCATTAGAGTAGAGTGATTGTGTATGCTTTGATCTAGCTAGAGGTTTATTAAATAAAATACCCCACCCATTATTTAGAGTTGGCGGTGGTAGTCATCATGCTCAAGAACTGGAGACATTACCTCTACGGAGTTCACTATGAGATTTTTACCGATCATCGAAGTCAACAGTATATACTAAGCCAAAGGGAGCTCAACATTAGGAAGAGGAGACATATCTATCTCCTGAAGAAATATGACATCAACACTTTTTACCATCTTGGCAAAAAGAATGTGGTTGCAGATGCCTTAATCGGGAAGACTGTTAGTATTGGTGGTTTGGCTTTCATATTAACTTCAGAGAGGTATTTAACCTTTGACATTTAGTCATTGGAAACTTTTTGGTTTGATTGGACATATCAGATCAGGGTAGAGTCCTCGTACATGTCGAGGCTAGACCTATCCTATTTGATCAGATTCTACTATGACAGTACGAGGATAGATCCTTGCTTCATAATCGAGAGTTAGTTCTGAGGGGTGATTACTGCAGTACATCCTTAGACTCTGATAATGTATTGTGGATGGGAAACCTTATTTTTGTTCCTGGGGTGGATGATTTGATTCAGAACATTCATTGTGAGGGCCACTATACCAAATAGTCCATACATCTAGGAATCACAAAGATATTCAGATATTTGAGACAACACTACTAGTGGCGTCTTCTAAGATATGATGTTACCAGGTTTGTTTACAAATTCTTGATCTACCAGCCGATGAAGTCCGAGCACCGTAGACCAAGTGGTGTGTTATAATGACTTCCTATCCCTAAGTAGAAGTGGGAGAGAATTACTATGGATTTTATTTATGGACACCCCTTTACACCCAGGGGTCATGATTGTATATGGTTCATTGTGGATCTACTAAAATATTTGCCTCACTTTTTACCTACTTTATCTTCTTGGAGTATCAAGAGACTTTTTGTCTTGTATGTTAGGGAGATTCTTCTTCTATATGGGATGCTAATTTTTATTATATTAGACCAGGGTATGCAGTTTACCTCGTAGTTCTGGAGGACCGTACAATGTTATATGGGTATAAAGGTAGCTCTTAGTATGACTGTTCACCCATGGAAAGATAGGTTTTTTGAGCGGACTATTCAGGTACTCTAGGATAGGCTTCGGCCATGCATTTTTTATTTTGGTGGTTGATTAGATCAGCATTTGTCTTGGGTATAATTCTTATATAATAAAAACTACCATTTTAGCATTTAGATCACACCATTCGAGGATTTATATGGAAAGCTATGCAGATCGTTGATTTGTTGGTTCAGTATTATTCTTACCATAACTTCTGGCTTGGTTCAATATACCACAAAGAGCGTTCAGACTTTTTAGGATATATTACGTATAGCACAGAGACGGAAGAAGAGCTATGCAGATTGTAGACTTCGGCCTCTGGAGTTTAGTATTGGAGACATGGTATTCTTCAGAGATTTTCTTGGGGAAAGGGGAAGGCTTATCCCCGAGCTCATTAGACCATATGGATTAGGGAGAGGATCAATGAGGTAGCCTACCAGTTAGCCCTACCTTTAGGATTGGTAGTTTTTTATCAAGTATTTTATGTTTTTATACTTCATTGTTATGTGTCAGATCCTTCCCATGTCCGAGACGACTGATTGATTTACATGAGCAGCGTGAGACCATTATTGCAAAGATGTGAGATGGCTCAAGTCCAAAGATATTCTAGTTTTAAAGGTTCGTTGGAGTCACTACCTAGTGGAGGAGGCTACCTAGGAAACAGAGAGGGATATGCGAGCCTAGTCCCTAATTATTTGACTCTCCAGGTGGTCCCTTTGTTCTTAACTTTCACGGATGAAATATCATTTAGTGGAGGATGTTGTAATGACCCTCGGGTCATTTTTATGTTTTTGTGACTTCTTCATACTTAGAGCATTCTCGTAATCACCCCAAGTCATTTATAGCTTGCTATGACAGATAGTTTGGTTTCCTAGAAGTTTTGTAGTTGTACCTTTTTTATATAGCTTCCTCAAGCCCAACTCGGCATATATGATCCTTGATGACCTTTTTGTCAATTCTATTGTATCTGGAATGCCTATTACATGACAATTACATATGTGGATTGACAAAATCGGACTCCGTTTCCATTTCGTGTGCTTTTTGAAATTTTCAAAAATCTATTAGGGAAGGACCACAATGAAAAATTTATTGAACAGGTTACTGATAAACCAGAGGCTGATAAATTATGTAGGTGATTGATAAATCAGTGGCAATAAATCATTGAGATGACCAATTTATCATTCAGTTGGTGGCCTTTCTATAAAAGGCTAATCTCAAGCTTTCTTTGCTATTTCTCAAGTTTTCTGACTTGTTCTTCCACCTTTGAGATCTGTTCTGGATATTAATGGTTGGTATTGAAGATTTCATCCATGGAATCGTTTTCTGGTGGATCTACGCATGTTCTACCGGGTAATTCTTCATTTTTCCTATTATAATATAGTTTCTATGCTATATAAAGTTTCCAAGGCTTATATATTTATTCCTACCATTAGTTTGTACAATATGATATATAAGCAGTGCTCTGCATGTTGGTAAAATATTTCCTTTTTTCAATCTATTAGGATTTACAGACCCATTTTAGTTTGGGTTTCGACCCCAGTATGTATATAGAAACATAGGTATTTTTTTACTAGTCTTGACATGTTGGTTATATATTTGTTAGCCTCGCATGATTTTGAGCATTTTGCATGATTTTTTGATATTTGGCATGCTTCCTGAGGACATCACTGGAATCCAGGTAGGTTATGGTCTAATTACGTCAAACAAGGATTAGTGTAGTATATGTATGGTAAATACCAGCTTGGGGTGGGATTGTTAGTCAAGCCCCTATTTTCTTATTCTTTCGGCCTATAACCTACTTAGCCGACTTATATCTCGATTACTTACCCTGGGCTAAATTGCCCTACCTGCGTGTTCAACATCAACTCTAGACCATAGTTGTTTGGGAAGGAGTATCAACTTTGGTGTTAATTATTTGTTGACTCTGGAATGTAGATTCTTTGGGAGGTGATTATACTAGTGATTAGAGAATAATAGCTATACCCTGGTTTAGGTTGGTGGCTTTAGAATCGATCTATGTAGGCTATTATTTTGTTTTCTACCTGAGATGTTGTGTATGTTTAGGGTGTGTGTGACCCTTTCAGCCGTAGATAGCCAGATATGGCTTTGGGGCATAGCCAACAACCCTATGTAATGGCATTTCTTTGTTGGGTAATTAGCAGCAGTATGGAATTACTTGTGGGGAAGTTACTGGCCTTGTATGATGATACTGTGCTTTAGACTGTTGTGATCCTGGAAGTGATTTATGCTATACTGAGCTATGATAGCTCTATATTTCTCTTGTATAGGTGCATATTTGTCCCTTAATGAGCGCTCTTTAGGAAGTTGTGCAATCTATGGTGCGGTTACTCTTGGCTCGAGACCGTAGTTAATCTAGGATGGGATATACCTTGTGACTAGCACTTGGAAGCCATCCTATAGATTCCATTTAGCGGTCTTACACCAGTTGTGCCATTGATTGACTCTTTGTTATGAGCAGGCATTGACAGTTTAAAAGGTAACTGGATTTTGAAAGAGTAATATCTAGAAATTGATATCCTATACATCATATGTTTTCACTACTACAATTGCAGTATGGAGCTTTTCCTTGCCAAACCTAATCTATTTTCTCATTGGCACACAGATTATTGGGTATTGCCTACTTGGCAGCAGTTGGGATTTCACTGCGATCCTGATTCACCTATTTAGATTGACTAGAGTTACATTCAGATATGATATACAGGTTGCACTCGAGACTTTGTATTTTTCCTTGATAACTATACCATTGGTGGGATGGCTACGAGGTTTCATACGGGTTCGAGTCCCTCCATAGGCCCTGCCAACCCAGGTCACTATGATTAGGCATGATGCGTATTATGAGGGAGAAGTATATAGGGGAGTAGTGGAATACAGTTTGTTTCTTCCATGGGTCTCTCTTGATTTGGGAGAATCTAGAGAGGGATAATGTCGGTACTTATTTACATGGCATGTGGTTTGAGTCCTCCGTGGTGTTGGACCAAGGGTGGTTCACAAAATTGTCCTCTTATGTTTTGATTGATGACTAAACCATTAAGTTAAAGATTTGATGTTGTTGAAGTACTTACAAACCCTTGGATCTGTTTTTGAAACATTTCATAAGCAAGCATATCACTTCGGGAAGTCAAGGACTCATTTTGGATCTTTCCGAGTACTCAAAGTGC
>JBDJHY010953262.1:0-14589 GCA_039654485.1 Withania somnifera
GGTTCGTCCCGGTACCGATACGTCCCGGTCAAACCCGGTCCGGTACCGGTCAAACCCGGTATTGTGCACCCCTAGTTAAACCCCATCCTGAATGGAAAACTTGTCTGGGATTTCTAGAAGGGTCAGATGTCTTCTTTTGGCATAATATCTCAACCCAATAGTTACTACAGAATTTAATAAATGATACAATTGATAGAGCAACAAATTGAAGAAATATTTCAGAAATTTTAAAATGTCTTATCTTATAAAGTTGGGATGGGTGACATAAAGGATATGATTTTGTTCGGTGGAAACATCAAATAAAATTAACATATCAAATGAGGCACTGATTGGTTTGCTTACTGCCAATGAGACATATCTGGGATTGACATGTCTTCGTTTTTCTATACCTTCATTAGCAGCAATCGCTCAATCAGTGCCTCATTCGATGACGCTCTTTTGGGGAATTGAGTTTCCTAAATTCTATATTCTTTCATTTATCTCCTAATAACTTGATCTACGATATTACATATTTTATCTTATATTTTTTTAATATGAAATTTTTTCTATTAAATTTATTAAGTTATTACTGTTGCTTATAGAATTGTTTTCTGACGTCTTCTTCAAAATTCAAGAATTGAAACAAGCAATTATCGCATAGAAGAAGCGCAATATTTCAATATGGCTATATCAATTTATCAACTTTTTTATTTAGGTTTATTATTCTTATTCTTATTCTTATTCTTTTTATAATTTTACTTGAAAATTTGTTACTGTTGATATTTTTAGTTCATAAATATATATTCTTGTTTTAGCTATTATTAGAATTTACTCAATTTAATATGTCAATTAAAAATTATAATTTTTATTTTATAAAACGAAAGAAAAAGAAAAAAGTTGAAGAATTAAGTAAGTCTAAAAAAGAAGCCTCTGATAGAGTTTTAATAAATAATAAAAATTTTGAAGAGAGAGAGGGGATGGATTACCTATACTATTGAAAAGAATATTTAGAACATATTGATTACAAAACAATAATTAACAACTTCGCATTTAAAAAGTCAAAAATTAGACTTTAGATAAAGATATACATGACGATCTTTCTTTTATTTTTTCTCAAAAAAAAAAGTATTTAGGGTTCATTTCTAAATTTTGACTTTAGGCTCCTAATCTTATTTAGTTTACCCTATGCTTAACAATGAGTTTAACCAACCGAAAAAGGTGGTAGATTAGTTATAACTAACTTAACATACTAATTATAATGTTACAACTAATTATAGGAAATAGCAGGAAAGTCTATATATATACCACCCTTAGCGGTTGTAAGAAGTTGATTCAGTTATGCAAATATTAGCAATACATGAATTAGTTATGAGGAAAATTATGTATTATATTATGTAGGATTAGTTATGACTTATGAAAGGTTTTCTTATTCATTGTTACTTATTTCATCCTTTATCCTGCATTAAATAATACATAGACTTATAACTTATACATAGTATAACAGATTTCTAAATTACAAACCAAGCATTATATTAATTTTATAAATAAATAACTTACGCCCTAACCAACTATCAACCCATATTATTAGTTATACATGATTAATATATTCATAACTCTTTTTCAAACTGGCTACCAAATGACGCTGTAATGATTTCACAAATCAATCCTAGTACTTCTCTTTACCATTCTCTTTCAAGTTAGATGCAATAAAATGCAAAGCACTCCTATTAAATCATGAAGACAATTCACTAATCTCGGTAGATAGACCCAAACTATTTAACAAAAAAAATCATTAAAAATGAGTAACAAACTGTAACTTTATAAAAAAAAACATTAACATCATAGAAATTCAAATTTCAACTCGAAAGCAAGCGAAAATAGACAAAAATTTACAAGATATGATGAGACCAATACAAGAACATCAAAGATTTCAATACAAGTCCAAAAGTATGCAATTATCTAGAATGAAAAGAGAACATAATAAAATAAAGGAATCCGATATCTAGTGCTGCCGATTAGATAACAACTCACCTCGAACTCTAGTCTGCAGCTTTGATACTATGACGATTCAACCGTGATAAGTCCCAATACTGGACCTTCATGCAAAAAGCATACAGAAAAAGCAAAGATAAGTACGATAAAATAAATATACTCAGCAGCATCAACAATCGATTCTGATATGAAGCGATGGCAAGAGTTGGTCAAATACTACCCTTTCTCAACCATAAAATATCAGCTAAAAAATCTAAATACAAGACTAATTTATTAGCTAGTTATGACAACATGTTTCGGGATAAAAATGATCTCTAATATCAATATAATATTAGAGAGTTGCACAGTAAGAATCAACCATAACAAACAACTATTATTCATCTCAACAATCGAGAGAAAAATAAATTACTTTCATACAATACTAAAAAAGTTTTAAGAAATAGCGCACCAAAAGCGAAGTACTAAACCACGCAGTTGCCGTTTAGTGTTTTTTTTTGTATTCTTTTGACAAAGCGATGAAAAATTATCCGTTGCTTTATTTCGTGGATTGTTCTGTCAAAATATTTATACCGAATTCATATTTACTTTTAGTAAAAGCAACGAACAAAATCCACTTTGTATGTCGTTTTATTTTTTTAATTAATTTATTTAAAAATGATGAAAATCCTGTGAATGTCCGTCATTCTTTGATTAATAAGTCAACTCTTTAAATTAATAAAATGACGGACTAAACGATGTTGTCTGTTGCTTTTTCTTTTACTTAGTCACACAGAGATGGGTTTCTTTCTCATTTTACATTTTCTTCAATCCTTCTCTTCTCTCTTTGTCACGATCCGAAATTCGATCGTGATGTCACCTATCTTTTCACCTCGATAGGTCAGCTAAACTAACAAATGCGGAAGTAAATACATATAATGATTTACATGCGAAAATCTCAACTAAACACCTAAAATCAGGTTGCCACTGTGTACAAGCCACTAATAGAATTTGTACAACAATACATAGTCTCAACACAGTCTTTAATAAGTACAGACATCATGAATCTAAAAGAAAGTATAAGAGCTTTCCGGTAACTGAGGATAGGACGGTCAGCTACCTCGAAAATGCTTTAAGAATGCCTCTGGACTAAAGTTGATAAATCGATCATGAAGTCTTGGGCGATGAACCTGCACAAGAGTGAAGAAAAGTAAGGAATGATTACAAAATCATGGTATCAACAACATCCTCGCTGGTATAAATATAAAAAACTAGTGACTACTCCTGAGTCCAACCACACTCCGATACTATAAACTGCAAATAATTTATATGTAACAAACTAGCCAACAACACAATTCAAGATATATATAAGTAAAAGTGATCCTCGCAAGGTACAAATATTCACTAACTCTACCGCATTAGTACATCTCAAAATTGATAACAATATAAACCTCAGTCAAGTACTAAATGATAATCTCTTTTCGGAGTCATATATCATGAATAAGCTCAATTATCATCAAGTAAAAACAACAAGTTTAATTTATGATTCAAATATCATGCGATCTCAAGTCATTGACAAGTTTCAATATGATCAAGTTAAAACTCTTATAAAATAATAGTATATTGATAGTTTCTACACTTACAAGATGAATAGTGTGCCGATGGTTACCACACTTACAAACTTACCCCCTAGGCATGACAGGCTTCCTTAGACACTAAATCGCCCTAGTAGCTTAGGAAGAACCATTTGACTTATGCTTGACTCTATCATTCAATCTCAGTTGAAACAGTATCATACAATAAATATTAACTAAGTAGACTTCGCATCTGAGTCAATATATAAATAGTTGAATAAGCATTAAAACTCAACATCCAAGTCTAACATAATCTATGTCTAAAAGCCACTAACAAGCTAGGTACTAAAAATAAGCTAGAAAAAAGCCCTTAGCTGGATAAAAACTGAATAATAGTACGATCTCAAAGTCTAAGCTCTAAATCAAAGAAAAATATTAATAACCCTATCTTGCTCCCGAATCAAGTGGAAACTCACCACTCTGCTTCAACTCTTCTAAGAATGAGGATCCAAGTCATCCGCGAACATCTGGAAAGTTGCCCGAACCTACATGAGCAAAAGCTATGCAACAAAAGTATACAATCAGTACGGTGAATATACTGAGCATGTGAGAGGGTTAGTGCAATAGTTTACATCAATAAATAAGAATATGACTATGCAATGCATGAGCACATAACACATATCTCAACTGCCACCTGTTGACCCAAATAAGCAAGATATATGAAATAAGACAATAATAAAGTAAAAGTCTTCTTTTTAGTTCTTTTACCATTAACTCTATCTTTCCTGAATAAGCTGACCTAATTGACAAGAAACTGACCAAACTGACTGACTAACCAAATAACAGACCTGAGAGGTTCTAGAACTGATATTCCTCTAGCACAAGGCCAGAGGTCCAACATATATCCCTATGCTTGGTGACTCCTAGTGGATCCACTAAGCCTGAACTGTAAACGTCACTTTGGGCCATGATCTTACCAGCTTGGCTATTCGGGGTTTAGGATAAGGACTAAGTCATCAAAATTCGCTCAGTGATAATACTACTTAAAAACTGACCATGAACTGAACATAAACTGACCATGTCTGTTTGTCTTGACCGCATAAGGGCCCATGAACTCATAAATTATATGTCTTTGTCACATTACTGTTACATTACCCGATTTTAACCTTATTTTGGTTAACTGACTCTTGATCTGTAATTAGAGTCTAAAAGACAAACCCTTAGGTTGTAAATCATAAGACTAACCATGACCGAAAACTTTAACTCTACAATTGACCATACTATGAATCATAAACTCAAATAAAAGAACTTGCCCAAAACATGACTAACCAAGCACATAGAATCCACTTAAGGAATTGAAATCATTAACTTGACCAAGTCTAACAATCGATAATAATTTATGCAATTCTAATACAAACATATATACATAATTATGATCATGAACAAGAGTATATAAAATACATGATTTTAATTAAATAAATACAATTTATGGGATCTACCCTAAATCTCTAACTCATGACCATGAATTGAAAAACTAGAAAGTTGGGCATAATGTTTGGAACAAAACCTTGCTTAATATCGCATACTTGAATTTGTAGAAAATCTACGGAGAAATCATGAGAAGAAAGGCTGCACAAGAATCCCTTGTTGAAAATCCTGCTTGAGTTCTCGGAGAAAAACCTTTGGAGACTTTTCTCTTGATATTTTGTTATAAATAATGAATAAAGAAATAGGGTTTTGGTATTTATATTTACCCTGAAACGAAGCTAAATTCAATTCTTCTAAGTCAATATGTATTGCAGGATGTGATGATCAGAAAAAATCTCACAATGAACTGCGTACAAATAGTGTTACCAAATCTTTAGTGCGAAGACTACCGCTGCCAACTCTATATCATAATAGGATAGTGACGCTAGTGTACCTTAAGCTAACGTGAGGTATATGTAATAACTCTACCCTACTGCATTAGAACACATCCCAACCCAATACCCGAAGCATCACAATAAACTGTAAAAAGTTTACCTCGATAGGAAGTGACAATACTGGTGCGGTGGTAAGCAACTCCTTGAACTCAGAAAACTGGACTCACATTCATCAGACCACTGGAAGAGAGACTTCTTCAGTGTTAATCTAGTCATAGGAGCTGCTATAGAAGAATACCCTGCACAAAATGTCTGTAATAGCTGGCTAGGCCAACAAAACTACGTACCTCAAAAGTGGTGGTAGGTCGTGGCTAATCACGTACTGCCGCAATCTTCGTTGGATCAACACTGATACCTTCTACAGACACGACATGTCCCAAGATTTCCATAAAATCTAACCAGACGACACACTTCAAGAACTTCGCATAAAGTCGCTCGGTCCTCAAAGTTTAAAGTACAACTCTCAGATGCTCCTCATGTTGTTCTCGACACCGGGAATAAACAAGGATGTCATCAATAAATACAATTAAAAAAGAGTTAAGATAAAGTCTGAACACTCTGGTCATAAGATCTATGAAATCTACGGGGGCATTAGTTAGCCAAATAGCATGACAAGAAACTCGTAATGGCCATACCAGGTTAGAAATGCAATCTTCTGAATGTCCCCGGCTTGATCCTCAACTGGTGATAACCTGATCTCAAGTCAATCTTCGAGAATATGGAGGCACCCTGTAACTGATCAAATAAGTCGTCTATTCGCGGTAATGGATACTTATTCTTCACTGTAATCTTATTCAATTGTCCATAGTTAATACATATATTCAAAAACCATCCTTCTTCTTCACAAACAAAATAGGAGCACCCCAAGGTGAAACACTGGGGTGAATAAAACCTCTAGCAACAAGATCTTGAAGCTGAACACTACGTTCTCTAAGCTTTGCTGGAGCCATGCGGTACGATGGAACGGAAATAGGCCTAGATTAAGGTTCAAGCTCAATAGAAAACTCAACCATACACTCGGGTGGACATGGTCCCTTTTATTTGATGACAACAGTTCAGTGCTATTTTTGACAATTCACACTCAACACAAAAATCTCCGAATGGGCTCTCGATATTCGTTCAGAATCCCGTGCACACAAACTATATATGTAACTACAATAATTTTAACATTCCAAAGATACTTTCTAATGTTCCATTTTAACTAGGAACACTAAAATGCCCAAGGAGCTTCTGAAAAATAAAAGAGACCTCATTCTACAAAAACCACCTCGCAAATACAACGAAATCATCAAATTTTTAATTCGGTCACCCTAAGTCTGAGTGCTGACCAGAGTCAACGTTTTCCCTTTAAACTCAATTTTATCCCGTCAAACCATCCAGATTCACCACGAATGAGCCAAAACTAGAAAACAAAGGTTCAGCTATACCTAAATCAACATTACGGAGTTGACAGAACTAATAGATTTTTGTTTCGAGGTCTCGATCTCCAAACGACCCCTAGAGTTTCATAATTCACACTTTAAAGCTTTAAAACTCAAAATTTCCAAAATCTTACTCAAACACATTCCCTTCTCGAACCCACCATAGAATCAAACTTAGTTTAGAATAATGCAACTATGGGAAGGTAAAAGTGACAAAAATTCACAGAAATTAGAAAAATGACCTAGAGGATCATTACACTCTTTCTTCTCTCCCATTTTCCCTCTCCCCTAATGTTTTCCGTCGACCACCGCCGCTGTACGCCACCACCAAGTTGTGCATCACCACCAAGTCGTACACCACCTTCAAAATCCTAATTTTTAAGGTCAGGATTATTTTACGTGCATTTTCTCTCTTTTTTGCAGCGTGGGGTTGAAATCACTTTGATTTATAAAGTAAATAATGGCTAAATGTCAAACTATTTTAAAATTTTAAAAAAACTTTGAAATAATTTTAAAATAAGTAGCATAGAATTGCCACTTAATTTTTTGATGAAATTATGAAAAAATTATTTTTTAAAAATCCTAGATTTCAAAAAAAGGAACACAATCTAAAGTTTAAGAGATCCGGATAAGAATTCCACAATGTCTCAAAGGACTTTAAAGAACCTCAAGAACATCCCTAATATAGTTACACTCTTATATGATCTATACAACATGCTGTAATTACATTTCAAAAAAATATAATTTGAATGAATTTTTTGAAAGAAGCCGATGTTTTTTGTTTAGTTGTTTGAAGAAAACTTAGGGGATTTTTGAAGAAAAAAAAAGGTTCAAAAACTCAATTAATATTTAGTTGCTAAAACCGTTTTTAAACATTGAAATCTATGAAATATCAATTTCTGAGAATGATTATGTTTGTTAACCTAATATTGCCTAATGACGGAGTATATATTAAAACGGAAAGATACAAGTCAGAATTCTTTTTTATTTAATAGAACTCTTGGGTCCCACTGATTCCATACAAGTATAATCAAAACAAGTAAATAAAATACAGAATACAGTAAGGAAAGGAAATGAAACTTATTTGGACCGAGTCCAATCTTCAATTTTGTTGGGCCTAGGCCACTTTGCCATGCAGAGGAATCCTGGACCCAAGGTTACGCGTGAAAAAAGAGAAGAATTAGACATCGATAATATAACATAATACAAATAAATAAGCAAGTAAGCCGAAGTGCAGCAAAATCAAATTTGGGGCCAGGCCCAAAGGCGCATATTTAGAAAGAAAAAACGACTAAAGGAAATTGAAATATAGGCCCAATTAAATTTATCTTAAACAAGATGGGCTAGTCGACTTGTAGTCAGACCCACTTGCAAGACAAAGAAACAGATTAAAAAAGACTTAACATGGTTAGTTAACCATGAGACGCTCGCTACCACTCATTTTATAATTAAGGTGATACACACAGTATAGAGACATCATGAAATTTGAAGATAACAAAGTATAAACACTTGATGCTCACTCAGCCTAGCAATTAGCCTAATGACATTCTATTTAAGAAATATAAATAAGAAGAAAACAAAAATAGAAAGGAACAAATAGAAAATGCTAAACAATCAAGTCAAAGGTAAGGGACTGTTTGGGTTTAAAAGCCACAGTCCCAACTAACTAAACAGACAAGAAGTTGTATACAAGACCACATAAGTTCAATAGAAGGGAAAGGAGAAACAGATAGCCAGTTAGACATGAACTCAGTACCAAGAAAAAGAGAAGGAGATGCATAAGAGAATCAATTCAACCAACAAAAGGAAAAAGCAGGAGCATATCCACAGCAAGCTGAAGGAGAAAGCAGATGGCATGCTTACTGATATCAACTTCTTAGTATGAGAGCCAAACAACAGGCTCATAATTATAACCTGAACTCAACTCACAAGGGGAAGGGGAAAGGGGAAAGGGATAACATGTGACAGTACAAGCTTAACACAAAGGGAAAGGGAAGGAGACGTCAGATTTCAATATAAACTCAGACTAAGAAGAGGGAGACACGAAGCAGGTACATACGAGGGGACATGAGCCTAATACCTAACAGAAAGATGAGGCTGATTCATACAATACATCATGGACTTAATATAAAGGAAGATAGATACCATGTTTCAGACAACCCAAAATGAACAGAAATGGTAAACTGGAAGCAGTCTACAAGGACCAACATTGACTTAAATAAGATATTTAGATAGTAAGTTGATATCATGTAACCATAGACTCACACATAAGAGAGAGGGTTGAGCAGGCAGCAACATGGTCATCGGTTGGAATACACTAGCATGCACGGCTTACTATGATACAAGGTGCCGATCTAATGAAACAAAACAAGAGTAGGTTGCCATATAGGAACTCACCAGGAATTTAGAACAAGTTCCAGCACATAGTGAGGTTAGAGATTAATCAGGCAATCACAAATAAGACAGCAACTGCAGGTGAACACTTAATATTTCAACACTGGCCTAAAGAAGTATTGAGGTTGAGAGCAGGCAAGATAGAGAGAAAGAAGTCATATGTTTGTGTACAAATTATGAACCTAATGGATCAAAAGAGGAACAACTATATGCAGGGATTTGATAGGTCATGCAGAGCAAGTCTATTGCAGATAAGTGGTCACATAAGGGCAACCCAGGGCAGTCATACTAAAAATAAAAACAGTAAATAGAACTGGCCTAATAAAACATCATGTATTTATAAAAGGAAACTGGGGCTTGATAGAAGTCAAGCTCTAAGCCAGCTATTATATTTGCATAAAACTAGCATGAAGAGTCATTCAAAAGAGACAAAGGCTGGATAGAAGGCAAGTTGTCATACATGTAAGGAAATCAAGAGGAAAGCAGACAGGTTGTACAGTTTTGATAAGGCAAAAATCAATAGCATTATATCAATTGAAAGCATAGAACATATTGAGACAAAGCATAGCCATCTTTCCTCATGACAAAGATACTAGACCTTCCATACTTGCACACAAGTAGACAAGCTAAGACTACTATCAAACTAACAGCTAGCAAGGGGTTATGGATCACACTGAACTCTCATTCGACAACTAACAAAATGAATATATAAAAAGCATTTTTAAGACTAATAACTGGCCATGATCAGGCAGTTAGCAATATAAACATGACTGAGAATGAAACAGGCCATGATCTTCATAATACAAAGTTGTTTTTTCAGTTTTAAACTTCAATTTATGCAATCAATCCATTATATTATCTAAAGAAATTATATTGGTGATCATATAGGCAAGAAACCATTAGATTCACACTTAGTTAACTTAACTAACTAAGCATGTAACATGCATAATGAATAAATGTAGACATGTAGCCGTAACACATCAAATCATGCATGACACCTCAGGATTCTAAAATAGCATAAAACCTAACATGGAGTTAGTGAATATAGTCTAGCAAACCTTAGAAGAATGTATAGTAACTACTCAGTTTCCAATTTCAGTTTCAAGTTAAGAATATGCAGAATTGACATAAAATTGGGCCACTCAGCTAATCACAGAACATATTACAACCTTATAAGAGACATTATTCAGAATCATGTAAGCAAAGAAAATGGATCTAAGACTCTAAATAAGAGAATTTTGACCTATCAAGTCATTTAAAACAAAATGTCCTCTTTATCTCAACCTTTTAGATCATCACACCCTTGGACTCATTGGAGGTGGACTGAACCCCATATCATCCCACATCCCTCACCTTAGGCATCCTTGAAAGATATAGGTTCTTAGAATAGGCAAAATATCAAATTCCTAAGTTCCATCTCACAAGTCCTCTCCTTGCCTTGCACTCACATAGGTCATTGTGCATTATAGGTAAAGGAGGGATGAAGTGAATAAGGATTAACCATTTCACTTCGATTTAGAACTGAAAATGACTCTAAGAACACACTTAGCAGATAAAGGATCACATAAGGACAGTTTCCAAAATCAGAGGGCTGAGGAGGTCTTTATTATGATACTTTAAGATCACCTTGAAAACCAGGGATTCAAATGGAATCAGGATAGCCTCCCTTAACCTACTCATCACATAGCCAACCTTAGATATCTTAGCCCTTGTTTTTGAAACAGGTTTTGTAAAACAAAGATTTTTACAGCTAGGATATGAATGAAAACCAGTTTCAAGAAAAGAAGAACATAGACACAGTTAACACATATACCATAGAATTTCGCAGAAACATATATAACCAACAGACACAAATCTTAACTTGTTTTAGAGATGTTGAAGACTACTAAAATAAGATCATGAACAGGACAGATTACCAGAGCCATAAGACACCATATTTAAACCATAATTAACATAAAGAACATTATTAACTAGCAGGTTCAAGTATACCAAATCAATATGCAAATCCACTTGTCCAATGAATAGAATACTAATACTAGAACTAGGAGCATAGCCAGGTCCAGTAAACACAATCAGAAAACAGCCTTTTCTTAAAATTTCACTAGGAAACAGTATCAGCCTAGCAACATGAGTTGATCCAAAAACACCATATCAAAACCACCTTTTAAGACCTTTATAGATTAGAGTTAAAGCCAAATCAAAACAGGCTACGCTAACAACTAAATCCAACCTACCATGAGTATAAAATAGCAACAAACCACATTTTTAACTACCGATAACTCAAATAGAACCAACTTAGGCAGTAATAGATAACAAAATCACATAATGTAAGGTCCTCAAAACAGTCAACTGTATTCAACTATATAAAGCATCCCAACAATATTCACCAGTTATCATCAACATAAATAAAAACACGGATCAAGAATAAACATACCAGTGAACAAATAATGTAAGTATTAGGCACAAAAAGAGGCAAAGGGGTAGTGAAGTACCTTCTTTGGAGCAGGAACCAAAGTTGAACAAATAAACAGCCCGAAAAGCTTAAAAGCTCAAAAAAAAAAAAAAACACTGTAAGCTCTCCAAAGCCTACCAGATCCCTTAAAGGAGTGAAAGGAAAGCTCCTTTAATGAAACACTCCAAGGATTGAGGCTCGCTCTGATTTTACGTCTTTAAACACTAATTCAAACCCAATTTAACCTAAAGACTAAATGAAAATACTATGGAATCGCTACAAAATTCCGGCGTGCATGAATCAACTAAACCATTTTCTCAACTTTAACAAGAATATTACTCACTTTTATCAATTTTTAAGCCCAAAAACTTAATATTAAGCTCTTAAAACAGAAAAACTGAAAATATTCGAAAACCCAGTTTTTAGCTCACTGAAAATCGATTAGTATTTGATATGCAGCCCTAAAGGGCAAGGGAGAATAGGGGATTATGGCTTGGTCCCCAAGCCAAAAATTGGGGATTGGGGGAAGGGGGGGGGGAGAGGAACATAAATCATCCAAGAAAAATCCATCCCAGCCACACAATTTGATTCGAAGAGACCTCGGCACTTTAAGGGCGTTGCATTTCAAATCCAAATGGTATAGGGGGTAAGATGATCAAAAACCAATCATTGGCTTCCAAAAATGTATGAAATCATACCAGGAGAGCACACAAAATCCAAACCTCATCCCAGAGGATTCAATCCTCAATCCGAAATCGTACACAAGGTACAACAACTCCAAAATTATAAGTCCTCCACCATCTACGTAGGCTGGCAAGGACGAAGGTGACTACATCCAGAAGCTTCGGAAAGATTCGAGGACATAAGGAGGAAAATGGAGGCGAGGAGAGATAATTAGGGTAAAAGGAAAATATGGAAAAGGGCAAATAGGATTTGGACGAGGGATCGGGGTTTAGGAAATAGAAATTAGGCCGGGTAGGGGAAAAATTTGGACCGGGATAGGGTAAGAAATAAAAAGAAATTGGGCTGACCAGAATAAGGAAAAGAAGGGAAAAATATGGGCCGAGTTTACATATAAATATATATATATCATGAATAATAAATAATAAAATACCCTGTAATTATATCCAACCTGATATATAAAAAATAAAAATAAAAAATAACAAATATGCAGTATACATAATTAGGTATATCTCACTTAATTATGTATTTTCATAAAATTCTATAGTATAATGGATGCACTAACATGTATACACATTATAATTGAAAGGTTATACATGAAATTTGACGAATTATGCATTTATGCATGTATATATACTTCATATGCATTTTCAATTCTAAATAAAATGTATATTTTAAAACAATATCAGTATAGTAAAAAATTATTTCATTTTGAGTTTCATGAAAAATTTCAATTAAAATATCTCAGGTTTTACATGCTTATGAATTATTCATCAGATGAGGGTAAAAATTGAGTATCAATAGCTGCCCCCCGGTTTATTCATGGTCGAGGGAAGAAACAGTGGGTAAACCGGTCTTGACGAGCTCAATTTCATTCAACCTCTGAATCCTGCTCCTAAAAAGATAAGGAAGGGTTCAAGAATTGTGAAGGAGCCTTGAAATTAGGCGTCTTACATATCTCGGGCTCTGCAAGAATTTAGGCCACCTATAGTTTGATACATTAGATTTGAGCACGATTTAGTAAGATTTATCATGCTACTCGGGCTATGGATTTTGGTGAAATCTAATGTATCAAAACTATAGGTGGCCTAAATTCTATTTATCATGCTACTCGGGCTATGGATTTTGGTGAAACAAGTAGTTAAGGAATAAGAAATGGCAATAAATTTTGTAATGCAATCAAGTTTTACACACGAATCTCAGCCTATATATCCAGTACAAGGAATCAGGCTGCTAATAGTTTGACTCGATTAGTAGAAGAAGTAATCCCTTTATGCATAGGGATAACTTTTAGCTTTGGGAAAATGACAAAGATTTGTAAAAGAATAGATCTCATAATCTTTTAGTCATGAAATATAGTGCACCATACACCAATTATTAAAAGCTTACTAAGCGCAATTTCCTTACTTGGTTGCATCATCATTTGGAAAGAACCTCCCTTGCTTCCAGGTGTGTGAAGAGTTTACTCCAGCGGCAGAAAAGAAACGTAAAAAAGAAATATTTCCACATCCCCTTTGAAGGAAGTGTGTTAGATGGCATTCTAGGTCTTAGGTCTAGCTTGGCATTCAGAGAGTTTGAAATTCCTCTTTGAACAGTGCTTTAGTTCCTGTGAAGAAAATGTTCCACATAGTTCTGCATCCTTAAATTTTTCTTGCACATGTGGTTGATTTTCGAGATTTCCATCCTTTCGGATGTTCTAGACAAAGTATGGAAAAGATTTTTAGTGAGAAAATGATTCACCAGAGACGAAGAATTTTCATAACTTCTGTAGCTGTTGGCTTTGAAACTTATTTTATCCTCTGTGTCTTGGGTAGTTTCGGTTAGAATGGACACGTTTTCCTCCAGAACCTGCAATACTTTTTATATACACTGTGTAGCAGTCTCCAACAACTTTCCACTTCTTAAATACATATTGCGTGCTAGCCCCCAACGACTTTTCACATCTTTAAAGTATGTAATGCGTACTAGTCTCCACTGACTTGCTGCGACTTTGTGCAAGTAATGCATGCTAGTCTCCACCGACTTTCCACGACTTATTAGGGGTTCGTGTCATCCTCCAACAACTTTCTTCGTCTTTAAAGGGTGTGCGAGGTTCTCAAATGACTATATGTGACTTCAAGGGTGCACGTTAGTCTCCAACGACTTGCCGTGTCTTAAAAAGGAAATTGTGCACTAGTCTCCACCGAATTGTTGCGACT
>JBDJHY010953371.1:0-14589 GCA_039654485.1 Withania somnifera
ACAATGGTGTAACGATTCACTAAGTCATGCTAATTGACTCGATAAAGATACAACAAATATAAAATGGGTGGTGTGATTTAATATAATGATGTGATTCTCTAGAGTATCGCGAGAGAGTAATTCAGCAATTACCAATGTGAACAAGAAGATTAGGGTGAGCTACTTGGGAATGTGCTCAAATACCTTTGGCTATTAGTGTGGGTGACAAAGTGTTTGATTTAATACATTGTGCCTTATTGTTGTATAAGATAGGTTCTAAGGGAACAAATAAACATCTCTATTTACTAGCTCATAGCATTAAAGTCATTCTCTCGAAATCATGAACACGCTACTGTATGCAACCTTAATCTTCATTGCCAAGCAAGGTATCTCTAGCAAGCTAGTGAGTTAGGTTTAACCTAATTAATGCTATGAGGAAACCCATAAGTGTACTCCTACTCTCATGGTTCTTCCACTTGATATAAGATAATATAGAGTTTGCAACCTCTATTTCTACACAAAAAAAGGTTTCCCAATAGACACAACATTCCCGCACCATGTTTCATCAAACACCCATCACCCACTCAACTAGCTAAAGTGTATCATCAACCTGTTCCCAAGTCAAATGGATTAGCTATGCATAATGAATAAAATAGAGTATATACCATTCATGGGAATATAGTCAGACATGATTTTCTTGTTGTAGCAAAAGTTATCTTCTCCAAGTTATACAAAAATATATCCACAACTAGGAGAAGGATCAATAAAAACATAGTCAACAGAGGCTCTTTTCTCTTTTCACTTGTTTTTTTGCTCTCCAAGTCATGCACTCTTTTTGTAGTCTTGTCTGTCTTTTTCTGAGTTTGAAGAAGTTCGGCGATTAGATTAAGTCACCACCGTTCAAGATAGCGGTCTGACGTTGTCACTGGCTGGCCGCCATCTTTGGTAGTGGCTTTAAGTTCATCACCAGGGAGGACAGCGGTACTACTTCTGAAGACGGCGATGAACGCTATTAAGGGTGGAAATCCGTCATCTTTAGAGGTGGTCTGCTGGCTTGGCTAGTAATCTCAGATTATCTCCTTGGACTGCATAGCGGTGTTGTCTTCTATTCACGACGGCGGTTCCTTTTCAACTTCCATGAAGACACTTCATTCTTCTAATTCAGCATTTCAGCTTCTTTTGTTTGGTTCTTCCAAAAGACATGCATTCACCTAAAATACTCACCAAACTAAGTCATAAAGTAATATAATAATGATGAAAACAAGCAATTTAAATATGCATTTGGATGTAATGAGTGGTTTTTAGGCCACTCATCACCTTCAATAAGTGTGAGAAAAGTGGAATCTTCATAAGAGAAAGTGATTAGAATTGCTAAAGTATTATGATATGAGTGTATTTTACCACCCTGTTAAGGTAATTATTGTTGGTGATGCCCTTAGTAGGCTTTCTAAGGGAAGTTTAGCTAATGTTGAGGAAGGTACGAAGGAAGTTTTCAGAGATGTGAATAGGCTTTCATAATTGGATGTCATGATATTTGAGACTGATGATGGTGGTATGATTATGTAGAGTGTATCTAAGTCTTCTTGGTCATTGATGTGAAATAAAACCAAAATAGTTATCCAGTTTTACTTCATTTGAAGAGTGTTGTTGGTAAACAAGAAGTGCAGGTTTTCTCCCAAGGGGGATATAGGGTGCTATGATATCAGGGCATTTGTGTGTCCTTGGGGTAGATGGATTAAAAGAAAAGATTCTATCTGAGGCTCATAATTCTAGGTACTATATTCACCTAGTGCCACCAAACTATATAGATATTTGAGAGAAGTTTATTAGTGGAAAGTAATGAAGAAGGAAATTATTGAGTATGTGGCTAAGCGTCCAAATTTCCAACATCAGAAGCCACTAGGTGAGATGTATAGATTTGGGATTCTGACATTGAAATGGGAAGTAATAAATATGGACATCATTACAGGTTTACTACGCAATAGGAGAAAATGTGAATTGGTTTTGGTGATTGCAACAAGATGACCAAATCAACCCATTTTTTACCAGTTTATACGAAATTTACGACAAAGAAGTATGGTAGACTGTATCTTTAGGAGATTGTTTGTATGCATGGTGTGCCTTTGACCTCAGATAGGGTTATTCAGTTCATTTTGCAATTCTGGAGATCTTTTCATAGAGGTTTGGATTCTCAAGTTCATCTCCTCCACTACTTTTCATCGGCAAAAAATAGTCAAGATGAGCGGACCATCTAAATCTGGAAAATACGCTGAGAGCTTGGAACTTGACTTCAAGGGTGTTGGGATGACTACTTTCCTTTTATAGAGTTTGCATATAATAATAATAATTACCATTCCAGTATCCATATGGCTCCATTTGAGGCCTTATATGGAAAGAGATATAGATCTCTCATTGGATGGTTCGAGGTTGGTGATATAGTGTCGATAGGGCTAGAATTAGTATTTAAGGCTACCTAAAAAGTTTTGATTATTCAGGAAAGGTTGAAAATAGCTCAGAGCAGGCAAAAGTCATACACTGATGTTAGAAGGGTGGAGTTGGAATTTAATATAGATGACTGTGTATTTCTAAAGGTTTCACCTATGAAAGGTGTAATGCATTTTGGGTTGAAAGGGAACTCAATCCTTATTGTGTGGGCCTATAATAATATTCTAAAGAGAGTAGGTCAAGTGGCATATGAGTTAAATCTTCGGGCTGAGTGTGCAACATTCCATCTGGTGTTCCATGTCTTTCTGATGAAGAATTTCATCAGTGATCCTTCATTGGTTGTTCCTATGGAGAGCATAGTTATGAGGAGGTAACAATGTAGATGCTAGATAGATAGGTTCCAAACTTTGAAAATAGAGGTACTTTGGTTAATATATTATGAAGAAATCAGGCTTTTGAAGGAGCTACAAAGAGTCAGAGGATGATATGATGAGGAAGTTCCCATAGCTTTTCCCTTCTAATTCCATACCAATATGAGTTAATTACTCCTAAATTCTAGCGTCTCCTTCAAGTTTCATTCTTAGAGTCAGCTTTTACTGCATTTATGTTGTTCATGCCATATTAAGTTTCAATCATACCATCAAAATCATGTTTAGTATCAGTTTGGTCCTCATTTCATGATAGTACTTAGTCATCTTAGAAAAAAAAAAGTCAAATTCAGCTCCAAACTCAAATCTAGCGTTTATTTGAGGGAGATAATCCCAAGGGGGAGATATTCTAATACTGTCATGACTAGAAATTCGGGTGATGATGGCGTCTACAACCCTCCTGTAGACAAGCCTAATCCTATGGCCCGGAGCTACGTGCAATGGGCTATATACTCTCGGATCATCTAAAATATAAAAAAAAAACATAACTAGATATAAGTAGAAACAAAGGCACAAGAAATGCATCTACAACTCAAATCCCAAAACCTAGCGTCTATGGCACATAGAGCTACTATATAGAGTGTCCAAAAGATAAATATACAAACCAACTCCTACAAAAGTACTACAACATAGGGTCTGTTATAGACAAAATAAAGTAGGTTGGAAATCAAGGAAACCACGATTGGCTCAAACGGGAAAGCTCACCATAATCTCCACAATGCACCGTATCTACTTCACACGATCACAGCGTCTCCGATAACCCTTGTTGATATCTGCACTATGAAAACAGTACAAAAGTACAGTACGAGTACCAAACAAGGTATCAGTAGGCATCATAAGCAAACTGGGCTAAATAAAATGCAAGTTTACCAGCGAGCAAGTGAAACAAGTCAACGAAAGCAGGAAAGAGGTAAAGCTAATAGATATACAAAAAGATACGAACAACAAGAAAGTAAGTATAGATCTACAAGAAAAAAATCCAAAGTGACCAGTACTGGAAAACCCAAAATCAAAGTACAAAAACATGCCTGTGCTCTAGCTAAGCTAAGAACCAACAAACCATAAGGATACATATATATTTACACTATAAAAAACGGATCACACGATAGGATACAACTAAGTAAGGAACATAAATTAAACACACAAACCTACCTCGCGTCCCATACCACTGATATGTACAAAAAACACAACAAAACTCATTGTGACCTCCCCCTTAACCCTGGTGAACAAAAAAATATGAAGGTAACACGCGGGGGTGCAGGAAAGTAAAAGTAGAGCATTATAATCTAGTACCAACAACATCCTCGCAAGAAGTTCCAATCTTGGGGCCTCTACAACTCGAAGGACCTTGCCTCACAATCAAGAGCAAGATCTAAGCCCAAACAGTGCCAAACTCAGGTTTTGCACACCGGAGGGCCACGTCTATAATAAAATGTAGGTCAGTGCTTCATCAACCAAACTCAAGGTCCGCACTCCATAGGACCGCGTCTCTAATCAAATGTAGGGTCTGTGCCTATCAACCAAAATTAGACTCTATATCCTAGAGGACCGCGCCTCTAATTAAATATAGGGTCTATGCCCCATCATCTAAACTCAGGGTCTATGCCCCAAAGGATCACGCCTCTAATCAAATGTAGGGTTTGTGCCCCATCAGCCAAACCCAGGTTCTACGCCTAAGAAGACCTCTCCTCTAATCAAATATAGGGTTTGTGCCCCATCAGTACCAAACTCAACCAAAATAATAATATGCAGATGCCCTATCACAACATAGCAACAACAACGCTAATAATAACAAAAACAGAGAGTAACCGGAGTCTAAGATTGGCCAAAGGCCACAAGCTATCTCATCTTACCACATTTATTGCACGACGAGTAAAATAGTTCCTAAGATTTATGGGGCCCACATGGAGAGGCCAAGACCCAACATACAACCCCTCACCCTCTAGTCCCTTTCATTGGCCCCCTAAATCCAATAAAGATATTGCAAGTCAGTTAAAATATAGTGATCAACCTAAATCCCAACCCATATTACTGGCCATATCACAAACACAAACTAATAGTCCATCCTGCAATGCACATGCCTAAACCTAACCTACTTGGGCACCGGTAAAAGTCCAAAAAATGTATGCACTATAGGCCTAAAGCTCTGAATGCAAACGAAGTCACCGAAACTATAAAATTATGAATCTAGGGATTAAACCATGAAGAATAGGACTCATATTGAAATTATCAAACCGGGTCGAAAAAAAGGCCCCAAAATAAGCTCGTAGGCCCTGCAGCACAGAAAATAAAGTAAATATACCAGCGTGAAGCCCTCAGCTTGGGGGACTCATGGTCCAAAATTGAGTTTAAAGTGATAAGGAAACAAAGGAGAAAACAAGGTTTAAAGTAATAAAATTCAAAATTTTTACATAGGCTAAAAGAGGTGGAAAGAATAAGAAATACCCGGGAAAACTTGCTTCACAAATTCACACTACCTCATCCGCAACTCCCCACCACTCCCTTCAGCTCAAAACACCCTAAAATAAGCTCCCAAGGCCTGGTTATGGCTATTTTTAAAGGAAAATAATGTTTGAAAATAAAGGGGATGATCCCCTTTTCATAAAATACGTTGGTTGTTGGTGCGAGCTATCTAGATGAAAGGTGACCTCACTAGGGAGAGATAAGGCTCGCAATGGTGGCTTTGCTAGGGCTGGGCATGGGGGTGGTGTCCCTGGGGCATCCCAAGGGTCGCTGGGGCTATCTGCAACCTGCAGTAAAACTTAGCATAACATAAACTCTTCGGAGGGCCTAAAAACGAGCAACCTGAGTCCAATTCTAGCAAAACAAAAGTGCTTTATTGGTGGAAAACACACTACGAACTCAACAAAATTGATGAGACAACTAATTGAGGCCATTTAAGCAAAAAGGACCCCCAAGCTCAAACCTACTCAAAAGAGAAATTTTCCACACTTCCACGGACGAACCCAAAATGAACTCTGGCACCCTAGGAAGCAAACTAATAACTCAACTAACCCAAACTCATCATTCTGGAGCTGATGGAATAGTTAGAATTCCAATCTGATGCTTCAATCACCAAAAGACCACCCAGGCTCCAAAATGAGCTTTTGCTGGGTAAATTTCTAAAAAACAGCCTTAACTCAAAACGAGAAGCCCGGGATACGAACTTAGGGTCCACCTATACCAAAGTTGGCATTTCAGAGCTAAGGAAACTGCCGGAATTTAATTTTCGAGTGTGTTTACTAGGATTTCACTCTCAAGTTCAACCATTTCAAAACAGAAACTCTATAACAGGAAAGTTGAGATAACGGGCAACGAACTACCAAGGAACTGAGCTACTAGTCCCAAAAAGTCATAAATTACTTGGGGAAACTACTAAATAGCTTTAAACACAAAAAAAGATAGAAAATTATAAAATGAACAAACAGGTCATTACAACATACACCACTAAAATGGATTTTCGTCATCGAAAGTCAAAGAAAGAGAAGTACCTGAAGGCTCAAATAGATGTGGTACTGGGCCTATATATCATGCTCTGTCTCCCAAATAGCCTCTTCAATAGGTCGATGAGCCCAACAAACCTTCACTACCAGATCTCCCTGGACCTAAGTTGTCTTACATCCCTGTCTATAATAGCCTCAAGCCCCTCAATATAAGACAAACTATGGTCAATATACATCGACCCTCGATAAAGGACATGAGATGGGTCCAGTATATAATGGAGGAGCATCGATACATGGAAAGCCGAATGAATTGTAGCTAACTCAGGTGGTAAAGCAAGTCTATAGGAAACCTCCCCAACTCTCGCAGAATCTCATAAAGCCCATGAATTGGGGGCTAAGCTTGCCCCACCTACCAAACCTCATAATGCCCTTAATAGGAAAGACTCGAAAAAAATACCAGTCACAAACACCAAACTCAAGAGGCCGAAGTCTATGATCCGCATAGGACTTCTGCCTACTCTGCATTGCCCGCAACCTATCCTGGATGAGTTTCACCCAGTCTATAATATCGTGGAGCCAATAGAAACTCTAAAGTCCATCCTCGCCACCACTAAACCAACCAACAGGAAATATACAATGTCTACCATACAAAGCCTCAAACGGCGCCATCTGAATACTACAGTGGTAGTTGTTATCATACAAAAACTCTGCCATACCAAGTTCCTGTCCCAACTGCCCCCAAAATCAAACACACACGCTTGCAGCAAGTTCTAAAGTACCTTAATGGTCCCTTCGAACTGCCTATCAGTATGCGGGTGGAACATTGTAGTCAAATTTACCTCTGTACCCATCTCTCTCTAAATAAACCTTCAGAATAGCAAGGTGAACTGTGTACCCCAATCGGATATAATAGATATTGGTACCCCATGAAGCCTAACTACCTTATGGAAATATAGATCGGCCAGTCTCTCTGCATCCAGGTCAACTGAGTGGGCAGGAAATGATCTAACTTGGTCAATTGATCCACGATGACCCAAATGCAATCAAACCCTCTGGAAGTATGGGGGAAGACAAAATCCATAGTAATCTGCTCCTACTTCCACTCAGGGATCACAAGCCTCTGCATCTCACCACCCTATCTCTGGTGCTCAAACTTTACCAGCTGACAGTTCAAACACCAATTCACAAAGGATACTATAGAACTCCTCATACCTCACAACCGGTACATCCTCAAAATACCCGGATGGATGAAATACCTGGAGCAATGAGAATCTCGCAATAAAATATGCATCAGATCACCAACCCTTGGACTAGTAAGGTAGCCATGAACCCATACCACACCATCAAAATCTACCACAACCCAACTAAAATCACCCGATAGGACCATCTCTCTTAACTAAACTAAACATGGATCCTTATACTGGTGTTATTGAATATGTTCAAACAAGGGCGATCTCGACTCAATATGGACAATAATCTACTCTGGTGCTGAAAGATCCAACCTAACCATCATGTTGGCCAAGACCTGAACATCCTGAGCTAGCAGTCTCTCAAAAATAGGAATTGCAGTTAGGCTACCCAAACTCACCACCTTTCGATTGAAGGCATCAGCAACCACATTAGCCTTGCCCGGATGGTAGAGAATACTTAAATTGTAGTCCTTCAGGAGTTCAACCTATCTTTGCTGCCTCAAGTTAAGCTCCTTCTGACTCAGAATGTACTGCAAGTTACGATGATCAATGAATACCTCGCAGTGGACTCTATATAAGTAGTGCCTCTAGATCTTAAGCACGAAAACTACCGCCGCCAACTCAAAATCATGGATTTGTGCTCGTGATCCTTTAGCTGCCTCAATGCAGATGCTATAACATAGCCCTGCTATATCAGGACACATACCAGAACAACACACGAAGCATCACAAGACACTATAAAAGGTTGGCCCCCAAATGGTAGAATAAAAACCGAGGCGATAGTCAATAACTCCTTCAGCCTCAAAAAGCTGGTCTCAGACTCAATTACCACTAGAAAGGCATATCCTTCCGTGTTAGTCTAGTTAAGCGGGCTATAATGGAGGAAAATCCCTAAATAAAATAACAATAATACTCAACCAACCCCAAGAAGTTATGAATCTCAGTGATGGATGTAGGTCGAGGCCAATCAAAAACTGCTACAACCTTAGTCGAATCGACACTAACACCGGCACCTGACAGCACGTGGCCTAAAGAGGAGATAGAATCTAGCCAAAAATCACACTTTGAGAACATGGCATAAAGTCGCTCAGTCCTTAAAGTCTGCAACACAACTCTTAGGTGCTTCTCATGCTCAGCTCGACTCCATGAGTAAACTAGTATGTCATTGAATAGTTCCCAAGGACTGTGTCCCCCATGCCGTGAGGCCAGGACCTAAGCATACAACCCCTCACCCTTTATACCTTTTCACGGGCCCCCGAAATCCAATAAAGATATCACAAGTCAGTTAAAATACAATGATTAACCTGAAGCCCAACCCATACTACTAGCCATATCACAAATAAAAAATAATAATCCAGTCTGCAATTCACATACATAAACCTAGCCTACCAAGGCACCAGCATAAGTCTACAAAATTCCCGCACCATAGGCCCAAAGCTCAGAACATAGCCGAATTCACCAAAACCATAAAATTATAAATCTAGGGATTAAAACAAGAAAAATAGGACCCATATTGCATTTAGCAAACTGGGTCAGAAAATAGGCTCGAAGGCCCTGCAGCCCAGAAAAATAAAGTAAATATACTGGCACAAAGCTCTTAGCTTGGGGGACTCATGTTCCAAAATTGAGCTTACAGTGATAAGGAAAAGAGTGAGAAAACAAGTTTTAAAGTAAAGAAACTCAAATTTTTTACATAAGGTAAAAGAGGTGGAAATAATGAGAAATACCCAAGAAAACTTTCTCCACGAACTCACACTACCTCAGACGCAACTCTCCACCACTCTCTTCAGTTCAAAAAACCCTAAAATCAACACTCTAAAATCAGCTCTCAAGGCCTAGCTAAGGCAATTTTTAAAGGAAACAAATATTTGAAAATGAATAGCATGATCCCCTTTATATAAACTGTGGTGGCCGTTGGTGCGAGCCATCTGGCCATAAGGGAGACCTCACTATGGTAAAAACCATAGGGCAGGGGCAGTGTCACTGGGATGATCTACAATCTACAACAGAACTCAGCAAAACACAAACTCTCCGTGGGCCTAAAACAAGCATCCCGGGTCCAATTCTAGAAAACCAAAAGTGCATTTTGGGTGGAAAACACACTACAAACTCAGTGGAATCGATGAGATGACAAACCAAGGCTATTTATATTAAAAAGACTCCCAAGCAAAAACCAACTCAAAAAAGGAATTTTCCACACTTCCACAGATGAACCCAAAATAAACTCGGGCACACCCGGGAAGCAAACTAATAACTTAACTAACCCAAACTCATCATTTCAGAGCTCATGGAATCATCAAAATTTTGATCCAATGCTCTGATCACAAAAAGACCACCCAGGCTCCAAATGAACTTTGGATGGGCTAAATTTCCACAAAACATCCTAAACTCAAAACGAGAAGCCTGAGACACAAAATGAGGGTCCACCTAGACCAAAGTCAACATTACAGAGCTAAAGGAATTGTTAGAATTTGACTCCGAGTGCATTTACTAGGATTTCACTCTCAAGTTCCATAATCTCAAAATAAAAACTCCAAAAAAAAGAAACTGGGATAATGGGAAATCGAGCTACCAAGGCGCAACATACTGATCTCAGTAAGTCATAAATGACTTAGGGAAATTACCAGACATCTCCAAACATAGAAAAAGATAAAAAAAATAAGAAATTAACCAAATCGGTCATTACAAATACCTATGCTTGTACCAGCCTAGAAAGTCAAATTCTCAAATTGGAAATCAAAAATAAAACAAAATACCTTTCGCAAGGAGCCAGCGGTCAAGTCACAACTAATGGGAGCTTGATATGGACCCATCAGTCAGCTTGTGAGAAGTTTGACAGAACCCTGACATTTTTTAAGTTACTAAAAAATAATCTAAGTATAGGACCATAAGTAAACGTATGACTCGTGACTTTGAGCTATGAGTCGCACTATTAAATCATGGCCTTGAAGTCTAAAAATATATTTTTTCAATTCTTGATGACACGAGTCATCCATGACTCATGACCATGGACCTAACATCCTACAAAGTAACATCCTACAAAGTAATTATGTGATCCTGATCATATGTTTCATTGAATTGAACTTTAGACCCACAGCTCAAATCATGAGTCGTATCCCTCATCAGAGTCAGAGGTCCACTAGTGGTGATCTATAATAGAAAATCTTATGTTCTTTAATTAATCCTTTAGGGGTGACCTCATTAACCATGAAACAACCATTTTAGGATTTTCTAAAGTTAATATAAATATCCAAGTCATAATTTCCCTATTTTATTTTACACCTAGAAAATACAGACAACAAAATAAGTAGGTTTCTCTTACGAATAGTACACTTAGGGATCTTCTCAAGTTCAAGGCTTAGACCTTCCATCACATGTATTGAAAATAATCCTTCTCCAAATCAAGTATGTGGGTATTCAATGAGGGTTCCTTCCACTCTCATGCCTAAAATTAAGTTTTTCCATCTAAGTTAATACTTCTTTGATATAGGGAAATACGAACTTATGAATTTCTCGCAATTGTCATCATGAACTCAATTATGAAAGATATACATTATCTTAGAATTGTATCATGATTATCACTTATTTCCATGAATTTACATCAATAATCTTGTTTTAATTTGTTTAGCGTAGATTGTGACATGAATCATGGCTTTAGAATATTGAAACTTGTGGAATCATATTATGATCACTATGAACCTAGTTTTATGAATTTACATAAATTAGAAAAACTCACGTAAAATAGCATGATATTTTATGGAAAAAATAAGGAGCTCTGACTCAATAATCATTAGTACTTTTAGGTAAAATATGGCATACAGCCGACCATCAGTGAACAGAATTAGACAAAGGCATCTAGATATGTCCAATATAGTAGGTTTTGTTATGAAATATGAGCATAGTGACATGTTGGGAGGCTTATTTAGCACCAAACAAACTTGATGTTACTTTTTAGAAGAGGGTGATGTTCAAGTCCACAAACTGTGTAGACAACACAAGTTTAATTTCATGGCCTAGTTAAGGATTCTTATTGTTTATGTCGATTATTAGAAACTCCCACCCATGATTTAAGGTTTTAAAACTAAAGAGTTACACTGGTAATCAATTATGATTTACTTTTAAAACATTTTAGGAACTTGAAACAACTTTAATAATTCCATCTTACATTAGGTTATGGTCCTTGCGCAGATTTTCCAACTTTATGATATGATTTTAGTCCTTAGATTATCAATACTTTTTATGCTTTGATATCCATCATACTTTATTTATGTTTTTATTTACACACTCCATAGAAATATATTTGAGGCATTAACCCCACTTGGTGGATGCATTATTTAATAAAATACAAATAGAATATTCCATCTCATCATTGGGTTTAGTCATCAAAGTTTAGTAGAGCATCTTTGTGAGTCCTCATAGCATCTAGGGTCGAAGTTGTTCACTTTTATTTACTTATTTAATACTCTAGAATTATATTTAGAGTTGACTGAGGGTTTTTCCCAGTAGTTTGTCCTAGTTCTAGTAGGTTTCACATATCTATGTTTAGTACATCTACATTTCTATTATGCTTCTTTTGTTTATGATTACCAAATGGATCTTGAAAATTTATGAGTCACTTTTAATAGTATTTTTAGTATGGCCTTTATTACTTTTGTTTTATGTTAGTATGTGACCAGGTGTATGTACAAAGGGCTGGCTTAGGCTCACCTGTAAGTCTTGAACATCAAGAATCAGCGTGTTACACGATTCCCAAAGGGAATATAATAAAGGTCTTAACTATATAAGTGTAACTAATTAATTGTTTATTTGCAACTTTAATAAGTAAAAATGAGATCCACTAGCTCCATATTTGTTTAATTTTCTAGCCACATTATATGTTACTATTTCTTTATCTTTCTTTAGGTATACTAGATAGTCCACATAGATTATAAAGGGAAAGAAAAGTCCCTAGAGGTCCAAAGGAGAAAGAAGGATTGCATTAGTTGGGCATTTGGGAGTTAAGGCTCAAGGAAACCTGCTAAAATTGATGCACTTGCACCAATTAGGAAGAAATACAATATCAAATGGGTAGAATTTAATTTGACATCATAGTTTAAGAAGTGTAAAAAAGGAAATATCTAGCTGAGATACTATTAAATATGGCCAAAAAATAGGTATAGTACCCATAGATTTGGGGAAGAGTTTATGAGTTAGGTCTATAGTTTATATTTAAGGACCTCAATTATGAGACCTTAAACTCATCTAGTAGATCTATGCAAATAAAAACCTTTTAGAGGATCCTAAAGAGGTTAAATTACAAGGAATGGTTATTCTTTTTCAAAGATGAGGTGCTTGCCAGATTTTAAGGACACTAATTGTTCATGGTGAGCCATTTGTAGAGCTTTGTGAATGTTCACTATATCAGATGATATGCCACACACTATGTGGAGTCTTTATATTTCTAATAGGTTTATAAGAATACCATAGGACACAATACTCTAGGGATGTGCTACATTACCAAGGATATTAGAGTGTAGTTGAAAATTCTTTTGTAGCATGTTCTTGCCTTGTGAGCATATCACAACCATCAAAAGGGACATTACGTATTTGGTTTATCATTTAATAAAAGAAAAATGGGTTTTGGTTGTGTTCTGATGAGTTTGATTATGAGGAAGGCAAGGATTTGTACTAGTAAGAGTTTATTCTTTAGAAGAACTTGAAATCGTTATCTACTATCCTTCGTTGGTTGTTCCTATAAATATCATAGCTATGAAGGATAGCCTCACTTATGAGGAGGTATAGGTACAAATTTTAGACAAACAGATTCCAGACTCTAAAATAAAGAGGTAGCTATGCTTAAAGTATTATAGAGAAATCGTAGCTATGCTTAGGATCTACATAGGAGGTTGAGGTTGATATGATGAATAAGAACCGCACTTTTTCCCTTATAGTTCCAATCTAGTATGAGGTAGTTATTCTTGAATTCTAGCTTCTTATTCTAGATTTATTCTTAGAGTCATCTATTATTGCCTTCATATTTTGTTTTCATGCCAATTAAATTCATTCCATGTTTAATTTTAGTCTAATCATCATAATTAAGTATGCTATCAGTTTAGTCCTAATGCTCTTGATACTACTTAGTAATCTTAGCAAAACTAGTCAAATTGATCTTTAAACTCAACTCTAGCCTTCATTCAAGGATGAACGATCCTAAGGGAGAGATATTGTAATACCTCATGCTTTTCCTATCTAAAATTCTCCAATCTCAACTTAGAGATCAAAATAAAAAATAAAGAACTTTTCCACGGGAGCCACGAGTTGAGTCACGACTAGTGGGTGGTTGGTTCGAACTTGTCTGTCAGTTTGTAAGAGCTTGGATAGAACTTTGACATGTTGTAGTTCCTAAAAGATAATCTAAGTATAGGACCACGAGTGGAAGTACGAATCATGAGTCTGAGTTATGATTCATATTGTTAAATCATGGCCCTAAAGTCTAAAAACCCACAATCATGGTGCTACAATCATCCCATGAAACGTGGCATCAAACTATGAGTCATATAAAGGACTCATGACACCCTGATCTAAAATTCTAGTAAACAAAACCTTAGTCCCATAACTTAAATCATGTTTCATGACCCCTCACCATGACTGGTAGGTCAGCTTATACTGATCTGCGATAGGAATTCTATTGTACTTTCATAATCCTCCATGGGTATTTTAGACGATTCCTATGACCCCAATTAACCATTAAACATATATTTTAGTCTTTTCCCTATTCTTACCCTTAGAAAATACATAAAAAAATAAGCAGGGTTTCTCTCAAGGACAAAATGCTTTGGGTTCTTCTCAAGTTTAAGGCCTAGTATTCTTCATCATAAGTGATGACAAGAATCCTTCTCCAAATCAAGTATGGGGGTATTCAATAAGGTTTCCTTCCACTCTCATGCCCAAAACTTTAGTTTTGCATCAAAGTTAATACTTTCTATGATATAGGGTTCAAAACCCAACTTAGGAATTTCTGCAATTATCATTATAAAATTAATTATGAAAGGTTTACATGATTTTATATTTGTAGCATGATTATCACTCATTTCCATGAGTTTGTATCAATAAGAATTCTTTAAA
>JBDJHY010953697.1:0-14588 GCA_039654485.1 Withania somnifera
GAACCATAATAGAGCTCATGAAAATAAAGAAACAAGAACAAGGGGTACCATACCAAAAATCCAACCCCGTATACTAGCCAGTCTTAATACAAATACCACATACATGATCGGTCTAGGAGGAAAGAAAATACAGACTACTTAGGTGTCAAAGACAATCTCGAAAAGTGCACTAAAGAGTCAAAAAGAGTGAACACCTCAAAAACAACATTAAACTATCAAATAATGATCTATATCAGGATGAGTAAAACAACATTCTTATTTCTATTTAGAATCTCGGTCAAAATTTGGGCTAAAATTGGGTTTACGGGCCCTGCGGCTCAAAAATAAAATGAAATGCCAAAGCATAGAGTTCAACTCCAAGAACGTGTGGTTCAATTTTGGTCTTAATACGATAAGAAACGAGTGAGATATCAGCTCGCAAAGTGAAGAATGTAAAACCTTTTATTTTAGAAATTAAATGTGAAAACGAGTACAGAAATTACCCTAAATGATAAGAATGAGTCCACTATTCAAAACCACAATGAAAGTCTAATAATACACAGTATAAAAAATAAATCACAATTTTTCCAAAATTTTCAAAAAATGGAAAATTTCAAAAATCGGAAAGCTTCCAAAAATAGCAACATATATAGGGAAATTGAATGGGTAAGTTGCCATTAAATTCGGACACCAATGGAAAAGGTGGAATAATCCTACCTTTTCATCCTCCACGTGGTGGAGGATTTCCTTATATACCAGTTTTAAAAATTCGTGTATTGTCTAGACACGTTATAACATATTACAATATTGTAAATATACAAAACTTAGTAGAATATTAATTCTAATAAAACTCACCCTTTGAAATAATATTTTTTTAATATAATTAGGGTCACTAATTCTAATAAAATATTAATTGCTAATAACTTAGTAAGATAAATAAATACTGAGCTCATAGTATTTGAAAAACTATTTCATAATTACTGACAAATATTTCAAAAAAACATTAAAATATATAATTTATTTTAATATAAGAATAATATAATTATAATATAAATTAAAAAAGATTCAATTGTTATCACGTTTAACGGCATAACACGCAGCTGAAAGCTCCAAGATTCAAATAAGAGTCCCCTTAGACTAAAGTCCGCATTTCAGAGCTAAAAGAACTGTTAGAATTTAATTCCAAATACGTTTTCCAATAAAACACTTTCAAGTTCCACTATTCAGAAGTTGATACTTCAAATTAAGAAAACTGAGATAACGAGCAATTGAGCTGTCATGGAGCCGAACCACTAATCTTAGCAAGTCATACAGGACTTGGGTCAGCTACTAAAATGCTCTAGAAACATAAACCACGCATAGGCAAAGTAATGGCCTAAGGGGTCATTACAACATCCACCACTAAATGGATTTTCGTCCGCGAAAGTAAAGGTATAGGTAATACCTGAAGGCTCAAACAAGTAAGGGTGTACTAGGATTGCGTACCCCTCACCATATCTAAGGTAAACTGACTGACGGGACTATATGTCCAAAGAACCTTTTCCACCAGAGTCCCTCTAGACTTCGGCATCCTAAGAACTCTACAACCGAAGCTATCAAAAGCACCACCACTGCCAACATCACAACTAGAAGGATCCCAAATTAATCGATATCAATTAACTAACTACACCTCTAAAGGAAGCTACCAATTTTTACAAAATTAGCCATATCCAAGAACCAGAGACTAAAACTAGGGTAACCATCCGCACTTTTAGTACCAGAACCAACTAACCCAAGAAGGCCAAGATGAGACCTTCTGAGCAAGAACACTATATCATAACAACGAATGAGCACCTAATTGCACTCTACCATCCCATCCAAGCTACTAACAACCTATGGAATTAGAACCATAACATCTAACCACTACTATCTCCCCACCATAACTTCTATAACATGCCAAGCTGATACCCTACCCAAAAATTGAGTATCCAAGACCCAAGGCAGCTATAGAATCAAAGAGAAAACCGAACTTCCGCTACACCGAAGTTGCGAACTGGTAACTCTTAATTCCTACATAGGAGACATAACCATAAAAATGAAATGACAACTCAATACAAACAAACCACTAAAAGAAAGAACCATAAATAGAAAAACCAAATCGACTTCCAACTCCACACAGTAGAACCAAACTAATAACCAATCCACAAAGAGGAAAAAGGCCTACACGGCTACATCAAACTTATTGGAACCACAAGAACACCACTATGCACCAAAAATAAAGTCTTTGAGACTCCACACTCCCAATCCACAACTAAAGGAACACTTCCATTTACCAAAAGGGAAATACACCCAAAATAACAGAAACAAATCCCTAGAAAATGCGATCAATAGGTACAAGGGGGCAAAGGAGAAAGCACAATTTTATATTAAGCATGAGTGAAAATACACAACTCATTGCCAATCAATCAAGAACCAAAAGAATGGAGAAAAGGAGGAATTATCCACTTAACTCACAAGGACTACCTATACTGGAACCTGTGGAGAAACTGGTAGAAATTAAAAATAGAAAAAGCTACAATTTAGGGTCGCAAAATAACTTAAGGTCGAGAAAAAACCCCACAGGGCAACATGTCACTTGCTTGCAAGAAAGCTAAGAAACACACTTGATAAACTAACTTCAAGTACTATAAACAATATATAACTCAACTGGTGAGTGCCTAAAGGTCCCTATCACTATGCTAGGGTACACCGGGCACATCTAAGGTCACAATTGTGGAACAATAGTCTAGAGCCGATGAGAGAGGATGATAACTAGCCTATACCTAATACATCACTAAAGACAGCCAAATAAAGTAAATGTTCAGCTTAACTAAGCCACCCTTGACTAATTGACCAAACATGCCATCCAAAAAAGTCTGAATCCATGCTAGGATCAACCACTAAAAGCATTCCTCTCACATACGAGGAACCATAAAAACAAAATTAGCTAGTTAGGGAAAAAAGTGTGACAATGGTGCATAAACATCAACTAAGATACAACATGGCCCAACTAGACAAAAAGAACTCAATCTAGTTGTCACAGAAATAATGATATAACAAGGTATCACAGGCACCCCATTGGCTAAAAAACAAGGCCTATATCATCAAATAAGAGGCACAACCTATATGCCACTGAGGAACAACAAAATTGCAGACAATTATAGGCTAAAAGCAAGGCCAAAAACTAAACCCTTGGCATAGCATAAACAAGGATAAACCACTGAACTAGCACAAATAACGCCATAGCATAAACAAGGATAAACCACTCAAACTAGCATAAATAAGTTAAGCAAGGAAAGAAACTAGAATCACACCCAAACCAACATAATCTATCTAAGTAGGGAACGTACTGGAATTGTATCACAAATAGAGGTCAAAGATAGCTCACCCTAAGCACACTGCTCCACATCACAATGTAGAATAAGAAACTACAAGGAAAACTTGGTAACCTTCCAACTAAGATATCCACAATTGGGCCACTCCCTGGCTCAAGAATAATCCTTCCACAAGGAAAACACATACTACTACCATTACCACAAACTCCAACTAACTGTTGAGGCAGAGATGAAACCGCTGCTAACTGAATAGTCTTGTACCAAGATCAATCTTTGTTATAGTGCCCCACAATCTTATAATCAAAATATCTACGAGGGGAGTGTCCTAAATAGAACCCCTAGATGAATGCCTTGGCCACCACGACTCTAAAATCCTAAAGGTAAGACTTTAATGGTCTGGCAGCTTTGGTTGCACTAGCCTTTATCAGACGACTAAAATAAGGCATGAACAAGCCAACTAGGCTAACTCTGCTTGGTCAACTGTTGTTGCTGTTGGGTTCTTTTCTAGTTATTCCCTTCACAAGTAGATCGGGTATAACTAAAATCACCCTAAGAACACAATGGAAAACCCAACCAAACCCAAACTCGATTCAGACTGCTCATCCAAGGATGCTATGATAAAAGGGCCTCGGGTATGGAAATATGTGGCCTTATGCCCAAACTCTCCACAAATGAAGAAATTCTCTATGTCTTTACTCCTTCTATCTTAGGAAGAAGCACCACCAACCCTTGCCTACTATCGAATCCCCAGATCACCAACTCTGCAGGTCTTGCGACATACCCTTTCCAAGGCCATCAGCTGACTAAAAAATCTTCCCAAGGGTGTGTCCTGTCACTAACTACTGTTATGCTTTCACATGGAGTGGCAAAAGTAAACCTCTAAAGAAACTCAAAAACCCGATATACCTCATCGAATAAAGAGCAAGAGCACACATGACCATCCTATTAAGCACGGTTACATAGTGCCAGGTAGTCAAAGACCACTCCTAAAATCTAATCACTCATACACACTGACATTTCCCTTGAAGATCCCGCTAGTACTTCCATATGAGACCTGAAGCTCTAAAGAACTAGTGTAACAATAACTCCTACTAGAGCCCGGGTTACGCCTAGACTTTGTGATTGATGAGGTAGCCTCTTAGTGCTCGATCTTGACTCTGTAACTCTAAAAATGCGTATGAGAACCTCATTAATTCCTACTAAGGGCCTCTTCCTAGGAATTTGAATGAAGAGTATAACCAAGTAAGGCTTTAGGGAATTGATAGCAACCCATCACGTGAAAAGGACTCAAAAAGTGAAAATTTCCTAAAAGTTCTCTGTAGCCTACCAATGATAGGATGCAGACGTCCACATACCAATAAAAGGGACTGTGCTAACATCTACCTTCGTACTATAGACACTTGTGAACCTAAGTCATGTCATGATAGAATCTACAAAATCCCACCAGTAGACAAGCCTATTCCCCATCCCCAAGTGAAAAGCAACAACATGTAACCTAGAAATATAGAAAACTAAGACAAAAGGAAAAGAATAGAAGAAAATAAAATAAAAGAAAAAAATATTGAAAAACAACACCCCAAACCTGGAATTAGGGTACTGGAAGCATCTAAATATACAAAAGAGTAAACCAATAATATACAAATACAAAATACAAGATTTCTATAAAGGTAGCAAGATAAGGTTGTCGCTGAATGAGAGGGGTGGCTCAGACTCCATGAACTTACCTTAGTCTCCGAGGACTCACAAAAATCGCATTGCACGAATAACGTCCCCAATGATAACCCACCCTATGTCCTACATCATGAAAAGATACAGAAGTGTAACCTGAGTACCAAAAACAAAAGGTACCCAATAGGCATCATAGGCTAACCAGGAGTGCATGATATACAAGTAATAGAATAACGAGATAAATAATAAGTCAAATATAAGAAATCAAAGGAAAGAAGGGAAAGGTAACTAGTAACAGGATATATTAGCATGAAGACTAATAAAGCACATGCTAACAAGCAAGAACATCGAGGAAAGAATGTGAACTTGGGATATCATCTAAATATTGGCAAGGATAGAAGAGATTTGACTAATCCATAAGCAAAAATGAGCTAATCAGAGTTATGTAGTACTAATTCGAAAACAAGGCTAGCAAAGTAAATAAAACTAGATGAGACACAGAGTACAGCAATAGAAGCTAAGATAACTATCTACAAGGCAATATTTAATAAGCCGTACTAAATGAGTGGCAGAAAGATGCATAATAAGAGCTTCAGCGCGCTAACCAACAAACATAAAAGATTAGAAGAATACCACAGGAATCACATAAAACAAGACTGCTACTCTACTAGCAACTAATATATAGCAAGGTCATACAAGATATAACATACAACATCCTACCTAATGCCCCACCCCGCTGATAGCACAATCAAAAATCCAAGGAACCCAACGTGACTTCCATAGTAAGCCAAGGGGTACAAACAAGTGTGAAGGAATGTAATGCAAGAGGGTGCTGAAAATAAAAGTTCCACAATAATAACCCGTATGCTCCTTCTCTAGTACTATGGATTGAAAAAAAGACCCACGGGAGACTCCATCTATATACCACTACTCCCCCAAATACCCCTCCTAGCACTACGCATCATGCTTCGAGCATAGTGACCTAGGTAGGCAAGACCCAAGGAGGGACTCAAACCCATATAAAAAAAACCTCATAAAAGCTAACTAGGGCGTAGTCATCAGGGCATAAATGCCAAAACACAAAACTCAACCCGTATATAATATCTCAGAGAGTCAAATCTCTCCATGTGGGCATTTTTTAGAAAGCTCCATAAAAACTCCAGCATCACTGTATATGAGTCCTCAAACAACATGGTAATAGTTAAGAAAGTAGGATCAAGTAATGGGAAAATAGCTCCACACTGTCAAGAAGTCATGGAAGGCATAAATATAAAGTATAAAACTCATTTCCTGGTTAATAATCTATCGAAAACAAAGTTTAATATAAAACATCAATGCATGTTTGCGACACACAAAAGATCAACTGACTAGATAGGCCTAAGTCTACCAGCTAGAATCCGAGGGAAAGATGCTAAGATATAATCGCTAGTTTAATTCCCTCCCAGCTCAAACTACGGTTTAGAGCCTCAAGTGATCATATAAAGGTGCTAACTTCCCAAAAGACACCAAAACTTGGGCTAAGGTCCACACGCACAATAGGGATAAACACGGGCTAACATAGCTCGACATCAATATATAATTCACTTATGGACCTGACCATCGCTTGGATAACCTCAAAAGACCAGGAATTGTTTCGAAGGTAATATCAATATCCAACAAGAGATGAGAATCCAAAAAATAACCAATCCTAGTAGGAATGTTACCCAATAGATACTATTTAGAGTCCAAGGCTCAACAAATAGTGCTACCAATAATCCACTTGCTATCAACTATAATACAAGCCAACTAAGGGAAATAAAGGGTAAAGGGAGGTAATCCAATCACAATAAGACTAATAAAATGCCTCGTATGGCCACAACTGAACAATAATAGAGCTCAAGAACAAATGAATAACAAGAAGAAGGTGTATCATACCTAAAATCCATCTCCATATGCTAGTCCGTCTAAATACAAATACCACATACATGCTCCATCTAGGAGGAAAGAAATAGTAGCCTATTCGAGCAGCAAAGATGATCTCAAAAAGTGTGCCAAAAAGCCAAAAAATCATGAACAACATGAAACTATCAAAATAATGATCTATATGTCAGGACGAGTAAAATAGGATCTATATTGCTATTTAGAAGCTCGTTTAAAATTTTGGCTAAATTTGGGTCGTGGCCTACCAATCAGAAATAAAATAAAAACACTAATACATAGAGTCAACTCTAGAAACATTTGGTTCAATTTTTGACTTAATACAATAAGAAACGAATGAGATATCAACCCCCAAAAGTTAAGAGTGTAAAAAAATTTATTTTACAAATTAAATGTGAAAGCAAGTACAGAAATTGCCCTAAAAAATGAGAACAATCCCACAATCCAAACTCATGAATAAAGTCTAATAATACACAGTATAAATATTAAATCACATTTTTTCAAAATTTCAAAACTTGGAAAGTTTCAAAAAATAGCAGTATATATATAGGGAAATTTCATGGGTAAGTTGCCATCAAATGATTCCACCTAATGGAAAAGGTGAAAGAATCTCACCTTTTCATCCTCCACGGGGTGGAGGATTTCCTTCTTTACTGGTTTTAAATATTCGGGTATTATCTAGACACGTTATAGCATAATTGCAATATTGTAAATATACCAAACTTAGTAAAAAATTAATTCTAATAAAACTTACCTCTTGAAATAATATTTTTTAATATCATTAGTCTCGCTAATTTCGACAAACTATTAATTTCTAATAACTTCTTTTAGTAAAATAAATAAATACGGAGCTTATAGTATTTGAAAAACTATTTTATGACTATTGACAATATTTTTTGAAAAACACTAAAATATATAATTTATTTTTATTTAGGAAATTATATAATTATTATATAAATTAAAAAAGATTCAATTGTTATCTCGTTTAACGACATAACAAGCAACTGAATCTCCTGGATTCGAATTAAGAGTTCCCCTAGACTAAAGTCTGCAATTAGGAGCTAACAGAAATGTCAGAATTTAATTCAAAACATGTTTTCCACGTTAATACTCTCAAGTTCCACGATTTAAAAAATGACATTTCAAAACATAAAACTGAGAGGAAGCTAAAATACTGGTACCAGCAAGTCATACATGACTTGGGGTAGCCACTGAAATAATCTAGACACAGAAACCACGCAAGGTCATAGTAATTGTCTGAGTGGGTCATTATAGATACCGTTAGTCCCAAACACTGAAGAAAATAACATTAACGGAACCACTTTGTAGAGCATAGAAAACCCTAAAACTAGTCTAATAATTAATCAAAGCTTGATACCGGAAGTCCTGTTCTAGTAGTGATATTATTCAACTAACAATACCAATGCTTTCCCACATAACTTACCCTTTAAATAATACCAGAAAGCTACTTCACATCCCACTACCACTCAAATCTACCTTACGTAGAAAAATTAAGACATCTCAATCACTAACCCTCGACAGGATCATACATAGGATCGGTTCACCCGATCTACCACTAAGAATTTACTCATTAAGTATCAACATTACTGGAAACCAAAGAAAGATTGTTCATCACCTCAAAACTGGTATGGAGTATACCAATATATAGAGGAAAGTAGAATCACGAGCAACCTATAACAAGATAATTCACCGACATATCGATGAAATATCAAACACTTAGCGGAACGAGCAATACCACTTGTGTTTCTCTATTACCATGAAAACGGAAAACCCAAGAAATATGGAAGAAACCCAGTGATGTTCAAAGTTAACGACATCCTTAATGATACTTTATCACTAATAGGCTATTTAATGTGCCAGGTATTTCCAAGGCAATCCAGAAGATCGATGTTATCGATCTACCACTATGAACCAACTACAAGTACATAGAATAATTCTAACCTATAAAGAAGACCTACAGAATAGCATAATCCCAAAGGATCCACATATACAACCCAATAAGTAAATTAATCCACGATCAAGGAATGCTGAAGAAAATCAACATCATGTCAAATTCATGTCTGTAACACCCGCAATGATTGTGTTTACATCTGATGGTGAAAATTTATATATCTGACACTATCTCAGACAACTAAAAAAAAAAAAAAAGAAAGACCAAGTAAAAATACCAACCACCGTCATACAAAGAAACCCTAACAAGTCGATACCCACTAACGTTAACTCAACCAATAAATCCCTTACAGCCTGAGTGATCGAATAGTTGGAAAGTAGTGAGTCCACCCAATTAGTACGTATCGATCCCGATGCATGTAACCTATTGTGAAAACCATCCAAAATCCTTCATATTTCCTCACTAGGTCTCTCATAGTAGGCCTCACTCAAGCACTCTTAGGAAAATAGTATATCTATAGTGCCACATTTCACCTTAACCACTAAGATCCTTCGTGGTGTACTCAAAGCACCACATCTATAGCATCCAAAATCAAACCCTTCTAACCATGTAATTTCTGTATAGTCAAACTTTATCTACATGTAATAGCTGAATTGATCACAAACATACTTCATTCATCAAACCCCAACACATTTACCATAGACTACCAACTTGAACCAAAATATAATCCTAATAAAATATCATGACTCAATTATCTTTTAATCATACTTCTCAAACCATTATAGTACCAAAATGCTTAGAAATGCATTGTCACTCTCTATAACTTTGAATTATAGACTCTCTTTTTTCAAAATTAAGACTTTTGTCTTTTTTGACCCCATTCTTGTATGTTAGAAAATGGACTTACTAAGGCTAATGTCACCAAATTCCAAGTTTGATAATACTGTCTCATCGAGATGGAGCTACTGAATCAAAAATCAATATAAAATCTATACAGACCCTCAAATTCCATGCTTCAACTAGTGCATGGAAAATCATATACTCATACTAAATCTTAGAGAAAACCCTTAATGACCTAACAAAATTTTCATACCATAAGTATATACCCTCTAAACATCAATAATGTCTTTATAAGTCAACAGAATAGTTGTGCTAAACTTTCTCACCTTGAAATGTCTCTTTTTGAGCTCAAATACTGAAACCTACAGATCTTCAACTCTTAACAAAGAATCTATATATGACATCTTCTTCTCCAAAATTTCTCATATGTTTCTAATTAAGTGATACTTCTAGGAACTTGAATACACAAGATAATTTGAACACCTCAAAATCTTTGATGCACAATTTTCCCATCTCTTTTCTTAACTCATCCACTACTTTTTCTCTTCAAATCCCTAAATAGCCTAAATCTGCCTACTCATACTTCCCATTAGTCTATCACTTCCTCTTTAGTACCAGGTACTTACCAAAACCACATGATGACACCTCTACTGAAATGCATAAGTCCACGAACAAGTCCCCTTTACAAATAAGAGAATGGACTAAAGTGACTAGAGTTAGTTTATAACAAAGACACGCGATAAGAAATCAAGATACGAAACTTTTTCCTAGAGTTCCATAGCCTCTCAAAGATAAGTAACAAAACATCTCCACATTGATCCACAAGACTCTATTAAACTTGGCTAGTGTATAGTGGGACCTAAAAACCTAGTGTTGCGATACCAACCTGTCACGATCCAAAATTTCATTGTGATGGAACATATCTTCGCATCCAGATAGGTCAGCCAACCGGTATAACTCAAATGAAAACAAAGTTAAAGACATAAAAGAACTAACAAGCAAAAACATCAACTATTGTATCCAAAAGAAAGTTGCCACCATGTACAAGACACTTTGAGAGTCATATGAAATTACATGGTCCTGATACATTCTTTAATTATTAAAGACAACATAAATAAAAGGTAAAAGGGATCTCCAACAACTGATGATGAAATGGTCAGCTACCCTAGAAATACTCAAGGATACTCCTGGACTAAGAATGAGAAATGATCATGACATCTTGGGAATGAACCTAAACAAAATTTCATAGAAGCAAGGAACGAACAAAAAACCACGGTACTCGACAAGGTCCTTTGCCGGTCTAACTATAAAGAGAAAATAAAATCCCCTGATATCCAACCGACTTCCGACACTACAATCTGCAACAGTTATATATATACACATACAGAGCAACCCAATCAATAGTACAAACCATAGTATATGAATAAAAAATACCCTTAATCATAGAACCCAATTAATATTCTCAAATTATAACAATAAGTGTCAAAGAAGGATTCACGAAATCATCTAGAAATCAGCTAGTCACTAGTCATCAGCAAATAACAAATAATCTCAAGTCATAATCCAATATCAGATAATCTCAAGGAACTAGTCAAAATAGAAAAATCTTCAGTTCCATATATCAAGCAAAAGCAATTCACAATGCAAGTTGCTTAATGCATGTCTCTCTTGTACACATTTGTTGGAGTTTATTTATGTCTCATACAGGACCCATGGGGAACTTGAGAGGTCCATGTACTACATAATTCACAACCCCTAAAATAGGCCTCGTATGGTTTAATCAATATTACAGTCATCTGAAAAGGGCCTCAGATTGTCTATCCAATAAATCAAAACTCTAGAAAGAGCCTTAGATGTCCTGCTAAATTAGACATCTAGAACAGACCTCGTATTGTCTATCCAACCATTTTTTATTTCCGCAAGACACAATTCAAGTTTCATATTCAAATATTATAAAGTGAAAAAGTATCATAAATAAATCATGGGAATATCATATTTTTAAATCCCAAAATAATAACATCGGCCTCTCATGGGCAATCACTATCAAGTATATTTGTTGCACCTCAATTTAGCCTTAACGGGAATTAAGATTTTTAATGATAAAGTTATCAACAAATCTTCATGGTAAATGTCAACAACAAGTACATAATTAAGCCTCAACTTCTATATCAAGATACCAATTTCTTTAAGTAAGTCAAATCAGAGCCACTTATATTTTAGATCAGGTATATCATTCAACAATTTCATCAACAAGTCATATTAGCACAACTTTATCATTTTAGGTCCGACATGCTTGATATTATCAATCCCAAAGTACTCATTTCTCTTGAATTATGACAAACTAACCGACAAGCATTAACACTTTATAAAAAGACCAAAGAAACCTCAATTAAGGAGGGAAAAACACTCAAGTTAAAGTCTTTCTCTTTAAAAGTACCTACTAACACCCTCAATCTATTCAAATATGTATTCTACATAAGAAAAGAAAACTATCAACAATCATATTGTCATACTTTAAAATCGGATCCAAAAAGTCAACTCAAATAATAAAACCCAAGCCCTAAGGGAAAATCTAAAATTTTATATTAAAATCATGTTACCTAAAATTTGATAATTTCAAATATTAAATTTCAAGAAAATAGAGTTTAAACAATCTTGAAATCATCAATTTATCAAATATAACTTAACCGTGAAAACCTCAAATTTTCAAGCTTATACATGGTTTAAAATAATTGATAAATCATATAATTTATGATAAAATCAGCTTACGCAAAGCATAAGGATCCTAAATATGAAATTTCATCAAAAACCAAGTCCGGATTGATAAAATTCCATTTTTCTCTAATAATTTCATGGATGAAGAAAAATAGCAGCTGAAGAAATCATGGAAGAATGCCAAAATAAGTATTGGATACTAACTCCCTTATTAAACAGAGAAGAATGGCACAAGAATCACTCAATTCTTTGTTCTAAAACTCCCATTATACTCAAAATATGAAATAAGCACAGTATGACATTTAAATACACTAATTCGTGCACCAGAAATTCTGTACTATCAATATTATTTTCACTAGAAAGGCCATAACCTCCTCATATGATAGTGAAATGACCCGATTCCTTTTGTATTAGTTCAAAAATTTAAATTCGAATCTACCGGTACCATCCATACATAAAAATAAGTTAATTATAGTTAAGTGATACTATTAAAACTCCACATCCAAAAACTTCAAGTCTGGACGATTATCCAAAACTCATTCGGGACCTCTCGAACGCAAACAAATAGTTTCAATAACTTGTAAAACATATTTTAGAACATCTGGAATCATCAAAACACCCAAAAAATGTCACATTATCAGATGTTTTAACTCTAAATATAAGAATCTTCAAATTTCAAAATAATGACTCAAAACTCATCCAAAAGCCTCAGGAACTTAACCAAATCTTCAGATAGACCAAATTTCATATTTTGGAGCTAAGGAAACTGTTGGAATTCTATTCTGATCTTGTTATCACCAAATTTTGACTTTGGACAACTCTTTTATGCTTCTAACTTTTAAAACACAAAAAAATTTCTAGAACTCGTCAAAATGCCATCGGACCCTAGGTTTAGTTACTATTAACCATATGATTGAACCTAGAAGTTGAGATTATGATAAGAAATTTAGGGAGTTAACCAATGATTATTGGTTTAACTAGGATACTTATCTTGTAGTCTGAGAAGTTGTAAAAGATATTTATCAAGGAATAGGTTGAAAAACACTTAGATAATAGCACTGGTGCTATAAATAACTATAAACTTATGAAAGATCGCAAAACAATTAACATTTATAATCCATGGATTTGTTCATACCCTAGTGAACATAATTCTAGGTTTTTCTCATTACTTGAAATCCTTAATGAATTTTTCAAAATGATCTCTAAACTCAATGGCAAGTTGTTACTATTTTATACAAACAAACCCCCATATTCAGTTTATTGCTCTTTAGAAATGAGTGACTAATTAATTATATCTTGTTATTAGACCTGAATTTGAGACCATATTCCCTGTGGGATCTACCCCAACCTTGTTGGGTTCTATATTTGACTACGACCATTTGTGTTTTGTTTGGAGGTATAGCTTGAGTATTATCAAATTTTGGTGTCGTTTTTAGGGAATACGATTGTCATTTAAGTTCAAGTGTGAATATTTGTAATTTAGTCTTATTTCGAGTTTTTACTTTTAGTTTTTTTTTTATTATAGGGTGATCGGTAGTTTATGCCAAATGCTCGAATCTCGGTTATACCATTTCTACCATTCAATCCAGAGATTACTAGATGGTGAGAAGGATGAATAGGTAAGATGATGCACATTACACAATCTTGATCAGTTTCTTCCAAATGATCCAGCTAGAGGCAACAATCCAGTTGCATCTCCTCGACCTCAACCTGTAAGGAATAATGAGGTATACGATGATGATGATGATGCTGACTTAGATAAAGCCAATGTGATGGGAGAAATTATCTTACCTTCCCTAGCACCGAGAAGCAAATTTAACATCACCAACACTAAGATCTATATCTTAACTAAGAATGGTATATTAGAGGAGTAGCAGGTGAAGACCCCCATCTTCACTTAAAGAACTTCACTACTATCTGTAAGTCTTACAACCTGTTGAGAGTGAGTTAGTGCTATTCGCTTGGGGCTACTTCCCTTATCATTGTGTGGGGAGGCCACTATGTGGTTGGATGACCTGCCACGGGACTCGATATCTAACTAAGGTGAGCTAAAAAAGGCTTTCTTAGAAAGGTTCTTTCCTTCCTCAAAGATGTTAGTGCTTCGGGATAAAATCACCGACTTCAGGAAAAAGAACAATGAAGCTCTGCATGAGGTGTGGTTGATATTCAACAAGAAGATCAAGTAGTGTCCCACGTATGGGTTG